>WUAM01000280.1:3175632-3193436 GCA_024336885.1 Actenoides hombroni
CCGCGGGGGGCGGGTCCGGCAGCAGGGTCCGTCCGGCCCGGCCTGGCCCGGCGCCGCCGCGCCCCGGCTGCCGCAGGAGGGCGCCCTCTGCCGGCCTCCGCCCCGCGCCGGGCTTGCCCCGCTGCCCCGCCGCGGCAGCTAAAGGTGCGTCTTGCGCTGCCGCTCTCTCCTAACGGCCGGGCCGGCAGCGCCCGTTGTGTTAAAAGCAGAGTCTGGCTTTTGGTGTTGCCCGTTACGTGTCCACCTGCTGCACTTGTCCCAGCCCAGGAGCACCAGCCCGGTGCAAAGCCGGAGCTCCGGCGGGCGGCTCTCCGCGGCTGGGCTGGCGGCCAGCGGGTCCTCCTCGGGAAAAACGGTACAGCCCGCGCCGGCTTTCCTGCCAAGAAATGAAGCTGTTGCGTAGGAGATAAAAGTCGCCCTACAGCACCCTTCTGAGACAAGGAAGGGCCTTTCCAACTTTAAGTAGAAGAAGCATGTAACCATTTAAGTAGATAAATTCTGAAAATATTCGGGGGAAAATTATCCTTTCAGGCAGGTGCCAGCCACAGATGGTAAAGACGAGACTGACACCATTATCAGCATACCGAGGGGACTCTTCCTTGGATGTTGCAAACTGCAAGACTGGAAGCAGGTCGCCATCTGCAAGCTAATCCTTGGCTGACAGCACCCCTTGGTTCAGTTTCTTGTGAGGACTGCTGAGGGAGATGTGAGCAGGGGCTGCGCCAAGTGCCTGTGTGGGACACCGTGGCTTGAGAGAAACACACAACATAGTGTGCAACTTGTTGGGACTCCCCGATAACTGTCAACTCTCCTCAGCTCTGGTGTGGAGAGTTGGTTCAGGCTCAGCTGGCTCCGATGCATCCCCTGCCAGGGCACCCTGCTTGCTCTGCTAGTGGAGAGGGAGCCTTCGGAAATAGGCAGGTGACTCACCTCTTCTGGGGACTCATGTTTTGTGCTTCTTTTTTCTTTGAAGGTAGCATCCATTTTTCTTCTCCTCTGCCATCACATGCAAGTTAATTCTACCCTCTGTTTCCATAATCACTGCGTCTCTTCCTCCTATAAACACAGGAACTTGGCAGAAGTTCTTGGAGATGAGAACAGTAGTTGCTAACATAGGAAGGAGAATGCCAACAATGAGGTATTATTTCCACAAACTACAGCAGTCATGGCATGAGGAAGGCTGCACAGTGGACAGATACATCAGCTATTCAAACCCAGTTCTTAGCTTCAGCAGAAATCTCTCCATAGGAAGTCAGATAAAGGGAATAGTGTAAGTTGCATTTTATTAGACAGAGGTGGATTTGATACATGTTATATCCTAATTTTACGTTCTTCTTGTTCAGACATGTTGAGTGTACAGGTTTCCCATTTTTTTAGTCAAGAAAGAAAAACACATTGCACAAAGCAGCTGCATTCAACAATACAACAAGATACATATCATTATTCACTTGAAGACTAAAAATGTGCCCAGAATTTTTTCAATCATTCAGTATGCTAAAATATAAATAATAAAAAGAGTTAGTTACTGTTTAATGGTAAAATACATTAAAAAAATTCAGGTGAATCTAGAATGAAAACTGATGACTTCCTTCAGTATGGCACCACTCTATTGTTTCATTATAAATTTGTAAAAGGCACCACACATTAAAACTGTAAAGAAAGGGAGAAAACAAAACCAAGCAACTTTCCATTATTTTCCTTCTGTACAAATACATATATATCTTAAGGCAGGTGTTCTTATGTGCAAAATACAAGTATACAGGTAAAACCAATGTTGGTATCACATATTCTCATACTCCTTCTTTTAGCAATAACATTGGTGTCCAAATGGACAGTACATTGAAAACACTTTTCTCTAACAGAGCTCAAAATAGAAGGCAGGCTGGAAATATGGCCCTGATAACAGTTAGTTTTTAAATCTGAAGAGCTTTTATGTAGACCCCTTAAAACATGTACAAACAGTCATTCTCTTTTTCTTGTTGTCTCTTCCTTTAGAAAGGTCCATATCAACTTGTTCACTATGTCAGGTTGATCCTGCTGGAGCCAATGACTGGCTTCAGACAAAATAGTTAATCTGAAATGATTTTTAACATAAATCCGGGTAATTTCTGCCATCTCAACTTCCATAAATGCATCTCTTTCTCCCCATAGCAGCAGGGTCGGCATGATGACTTCATGGTGCTGCAGAGGTAGGCAGCTTTAAAAATACAACACACTCAGTTAGGTCTTACTTTAACAAAAAGTCACCAAGACAAATTTCAGTCAACTTAGCTTTTGAAATCAACACAGTGAATATCATCGTGAGCTTTCTAGGTTCAAAGGTATCTTCTACAATACCAAGAAAATGCTCCCGTGACTCACAAACGTGCTTTAATTGTTTTTAAGGACGGTGAAACTGTTAGAAGATACTTTTACTGCAACACGTCTGTAATCAGCAGTTGATTGCAACAGAGGTCTTATTTTTGGAACGTGAATAATGCTTCAGCATGGTGCCCAGCTCAGGAGCCCCATGATCTCTGTAAAAAGGAATGTGGAACAAGACGGCCAGGAGTTTGTATGTCAGTGGCCTTCCCTTGGTTGATGAATTCTGTGGCAAATTTCTGAACCTGCATTATTTACTCCAAATAGGTTTCAATGAAATATGATGAATCACATTTAGACTACAGTGTTGAAGGCATCTAACTTCCTGAGTAGACAAACTGCCTTACTGAAAAATGGTAGTCCAGAAAATAGCAGGCTACCATTTGTGGACACTATGGAAGATAGCAGCCAGTGTTCTGAACCTACTCAAAATTATATATCATGTAGTACAGCTAAAAATAAACATATTTGTAGAAAAATATATTCTACAGAACACGTATGTCTGAAATGCTGAACTGAATTCAGTTATATTCACTCATCTATGAAATTCATTCCAACATTGAAAGTGCATCAGGATTCCCTTTACAAAGAGCTACAGTATGTTTATGAAGGACTTGGACTTATATACCTACATCTGTATGCAGTGAAAGAACACTGTTCCTTAGAAACTTGCTTTTCACAGAGTCATAATCTCTTTAAAACTGCACCATCACAACACAGAGCTTTGGCAGACTAGAAAGCGTTTAAAGATAAATAAATTACAAGACATACAAAGCATACTTTGATGAAAAAACATTAGAAAGTATAATGTTAATAAGAATTATACTACCACAATGACTTATTTAAACTTTCAGTAAAAAATTATTATTTTTCTTAATATAGTTCTTTTAAGTGGAATATTTTATAAATATTTCCTCACATTAAAGGTAGACATTAGGAAAGATATAAAGTATCTAGAAATGAAAGATTATTTCAACATAAACCATATTAACCCACCAGAATTTATTCCAGCTCATCTATTTCAGAGATGCTGAAAAATCTGTCTAATGTATGCTTGAATTGCTTAGTCCTAGCCACATATTGTAACAGATGATCTGTGACAATTCAAAACAGAATCCATCTGATCACAGAGAAATTTCTATTGTATTAATGCTCAAACATGATTATTTTAAACTAGTGATATATATAAAAGATTTTCTGAACAAGCTTTTATGACATGTTTAAGCACTAGGTTAAAACTCAGGAATTAGTTAAGAGACTATGCTCTGTAAAAAGGGAAAGATGAAGATGGCATGCATTAGTTTAAAGTAAGACCAAAATATGGATACTTTGAAGACATTCTGCCTCTTTACCTTATACATAATCTAAAGAAACATTAATAAATGACACTTTAAAGAATAATATAATTTCATTTTGATTGATGAATTAGGAAAATTCTTAAAATGGCTTTTGTAGCAGTAGATTTAAAATCTCATTTTGCAAACAACCTGACCTCACCCACTGAACCGTATCTTATTTATAGGATCTGTTTCAAAAATTAATAATCTGATGATCTACCTAAAGTATAGTGAAGGAAATGACTGCTGTGCTATTTCTACAAGGATGTGTTGGTGATGGATCGAAGTAGGTGATTTCAGTCATCTCTTTGGAAATAACTTTCCAGAAAAATTAAGCTCTGAGGAATTAAATGCCAGGTGGATAGTAATGAGCTGGAAACTTTGAACACCTATGTCACCAGTGCCAGCCCACTGGGAGTTACGGTGAATACAAGTCATTAGCCTCCAAGTGCTGCTTAATGGCTGATATGAGAGAAACTGAAAATTTCAATCCAGTTTTAATATTTAATGCTTCACATCCCAGAAGGTGGGACCATTAGAATTGGTGGCAAGAACTGAACTTGCTGAAGACTAATCTTTTCCTTCCAGTCCAAAGCCTGCTGCATTGTGGCTGATGGCACCTAAAATAATGTTCTCTGAAGTCAGCACAGGTATACTTTCATTAGAAAAATAAAGCAAACAATGCACAAACTTACACACAGAGGAATTAATAGCTGTGAAGATGGTTAATAACTAATACTAGGCTTTTTTTTTTTTTTGAGCCTGAAAAGGCCTGAAACAACATTTTAAACATACACAACTCTTACATTCATCTCACCTGAAACCCACAGCAATTCAGTTATCACAGATATTTTACTTTGTCAGAGAAGCATCTGGTTAATGTGTGCACGCAATGATGTGAGGTGTTGTGGCAGATGTAACAAACAAGGCTCAGGGTGCTCATGCCTTTCCAGCTCTTCATTAGCCCTACCCTGGGGGCTCCTGCAGTGCAGCTGCAGGGCCAGGGAGCTGCTGTGCTGTGTCGCCCTTGGGCATCCCAGATGATGTCATCAACCACTCTCTGCATAGCTTTAAATACATATACTGTTAACAGCACAGCCATCTCATTTGTTGCCCATTGGTGTTGGTGCATGGTGTTATCTTTCATTTAGAAGAAAATACACCATCTCTCTACCTTCTTGTTCTAGTTTTGTCTCAGCCTGTGTAAGACAGCATATAACTCACACCCCTGTTTTCCTCCCAGTATTTCCCTGCTGACTGCTTTCCTGACAGTGACAGCACAGAAGGCACAGAAAGAGCAGTAAAAGTGGCACTATATTTGGACAAGCAAAAACGAAAAGTTAATGTACTTCAATTGCCTACTGTCTGTGTTTAGGAAGGAAGAGAATAGTCATCTTTAAAGAATATTGAGAAGCTGGTCTTGTGTTAGAGAAGCATGCAGGAAATTTGAAGACTGGAGGCAGTAAAGCAAAGTAAAGGAAAAGAGAGTTCAATCCCACTCTTCCTGGTATAGTCTTTCGAGTTAGAGCTATAATTCATAAGTAGACTGTATACAGAGATAAAGACCTTCTGGCCCTATTAAGTTTATGGTAGATAAAAAAGGGACATCAGTGTCTACGGCCAAGCAAACTCCTTCCAGGAAAGTTAAAACCATTAGAAAACTGCTTAAGAAAATAAAATAAATATTAGGCTTGCAAAATAGTTCCTATTACGATACTATCAGTTTTAGGCTATGCAATGCTTCTTGCTCTGTGTGCTTAATGCTGCCACTGAGTCTGAAGAGACCAATACAGGAACACGAAAAAGGGAGTTAGGGTTAGTTTTAGGCTTAATTACAAAAAACCTACCCCATCTTTTTGAAAGAACAGTCCAAACACAGTAGTAGTCAAGTCAGATATGGTTTTGTAAATTTACAAGTGAGGGTAACATATTTGGATGCCATATTATCTAGTAGTATTATTTAATAATAAGCTCTTTATAGATCTTATTATTAGATAATATCAACTGTACTGTAATGTAAACAATTAATTGCTGTTAAGTTTTTTAAGTGAGATGGATTTTTGTGATTGCCATGGGTTCTGTGAATGAAGAAGGGTCTTTGCTTTATTAGATTTTCTTTATCTGCATGCCAGTTGTTTCCCTGTTTTGTGTCGTTACCTCATACAATTCACTTTACATCACACTGCTTGGCACTGAGCGCATTTCTTACCCGTTGAGACTTTCAACACAGATTTGCAGGTTTTTTTTTTCCTTCTACTTTAGTGGCCGAAGATACAGTAACATTTATGGCCTCCAGGGGTCTCTAGAATATTTTACCTTGTTTCAGAATGTTACACTGACCTGAAAATATTTCTGTAATGGTTAATGGGTCCAGTTAATGCTCCAGGTTGTGAAAAGACATAGAGATAAGATTCAATATCCTCTGCTGTTAACCTGCAGCCTTTCCTTCCAATTCCAGTGGCCTGGCTGGTAAATAAACTTTTCAGAACCTACAAAGGGAAACATAAAAAGTCACTACATAAGATAGCTAGAAAATGTGATTTCTCTCCTTCAATAGGACACATATTTCTAAAACCTACTTATACATTGTTTAGAGTATAATGAATCAACTAAATGCTTTTTGAGTGTAAAGTACATGCTGAATTTATTTCTGGTGTAACTTGCTTAGAATAATCACATACAGGCAAACACCAGTATTACCAAGTTATTCAGTTCTGCACCCTGGCCTGCCACCTGTGACAGGCAAAGGCAAGCACCGGCACATACTTTTCTTCGGGATAGACCCCAGCAGCTGACAGGACAGGAGAGAGAATGATTCAGGCCCTTCCCAGCTCGCTGTGTCCTGTGTGCATGCAGCACTGGGAGCTCTGTGCTGGGCTATAGGAGGATGCATGCTGCAGCTGCTTTTTCTCTTTCTATATGCTTGTACCTGTTTTGTAAGGTTATACAAAGTGTAGGCCTTGTTGGTTCCTCAGGCAGAATTAATCACCTGTAGCAGGCTCTGGAGGACAAGAGGATGTCCCACTGCCCAGGAGCTTCAAATAAATCAGCTGGAGTTCCCCAGGCACCAAATATTTCCCACTGGCCCACACACAAGTAAAACCAGATGACTGTCTAGGTGGAGGAATGCACTGTAGTGCTGGAGGTTAAAAGTATGTACCTGAACGACCTCCAGAAATGCAAAAGCCAGAGTTAATCTCAGAGCTTCTATGTAGTTAGATCCTACTTTATATAAATATATAAAGCTTAAGAAGAAAAATAAGAAAGCTCTATATTTTTTCCCAATAATTATAACTACATCAGAAGGGATCAACATAGGTGGCAATTCTTCCATCACTCACAGTTAAATATATAAACAAGAGCACTCATTTTGCTCACCTTGAAATCATTTACTGTAAACATGAATTCAGGAAACCATGGCATTTGGAAAAAGAAGTAGTAACCAGATTTAATCAATTGTGATGGATGTCGTAGAATGTATTCTGAAACAAAAATGCCCATGTATTAAAAATGAAAATTGATGACTGAAACAAAATTACCATTAATATTACTATTCCTTAAACTTAAAGGAATGTTTTAAAATTATTACATTAGAGCATGCTATGTGACAAAAGATGATTATTGTTTCAGAAGTAAGCATATGATGTGGCCATTAAAACATACTTCTTTTATATGTGTTAATAGAAACAGTCAGCAAACCAGAAGCCTGCCAAAGATAAGGTGAGGGCAGTGGCACTGGACAGTTTAATCGCATGACAGAGATTTTACTTAAGAGATTTATGTGTGTAGCTAGTCCAAAGCGTTTTCTTCAGCTGTAGTATAAGAGGCATAAATAGAAGGCTTTAAGTATTTCTCTCATCAAAGATGTGCTGCATAGAAATCTGTAGATGATAACGCACTTACATTCTAAAGACAGCTTTAATCCTGTTCACAAAAGTACAGAATTTTTCTAACAGTTTTCTTCTTGGCCATTTCAAGAACCGTAATCAAAGCTACATAGTGTCACTTTTTAAAGACATATGTAACAAAAGAAAATCATATAGCCAAATTTGCATTAAGGCTTCTTTTGTTTTTCTTTTTTTTTTTTAATTTTTTTTTTTAAATGTAATTTTATTGTAATTGCCAAGGCTGACATTCAAACTTCCTCATAAGCAAGCACAGAATGTATGCAGCTACTAGGAAGTGTAGAACTTATCCTCTACAGATGCAAATTTAAGAAGGCAAAATAGCACTTCCAACATAGGAGATCTCTCTGAAATACTGACACTGAATAAAAATGGGTTCTAAACCAAAGTAAATTGAAGTGTCAGCTATCTTCTAAGCTTTCATATCTTAAATATTCTTAAGTTGCATCACCCATAATATTTTTCCTTAATAGATCATCATCAACACTGCTCACACACTCAATCTATAAACTGTGTATTTTCATTTAATCTACCGTACAGCAAATCTGATCCAGGGAGACTTTATCAAGCTACAGAACAAATTTTGTACTTCAACAAATATGCAAACAAATACTATAATAAAATGTATTTGTCTTGTATACAGCCTGGCTCCTGCTCTCATTGAAAATACTGCGCAGAGCTCCTGCTTGCTCAGGTGGTGCTGAACAGACCTTTCCTTGGGTAAGTGAGGCTTAACTACCTGGCAAAATGTTCTTTAATATCTAAGAAAAGTGCCCAAGAACACTGTGAGAACCAAATGCATGAATAGTTCTGATTCCACAGTAGGTAAGGTCAGATTTACATTCAACTGATATAAAAATTAAAGCTGCACTGAATATTCTTAGCTATTTCTGGGGAAATGGGTGACTTTTAAAATGGAAATAGGATGACTTTTTAAATGGAAATAAGTGAAGTCAGCAGTTGAAGAAATTAAAATTCGTGAGATACTACTTTTAATTTTAATTACTGAATGTTGATCTAATCCCTATGAAATGTTTTGTAATTCTGGGTAGTACACAAGTTCAAAGCCTACACACAACTAATTCTGCTCTAAGTCCTTGTTTCAGCTCACTACTAGTATATTCTTGAGCTTCTAGTAAGTAGCCTGGAAAGGCTGTCTTGTTCCACTGAATATTGTATCAGATCATAAATTGTCACTTGTTAATCTAAATCGGGATTAAAGTCTAATGTCTGATTTGCATTTATATAAAGGCTGTTGTATGCAGATTTAATAATGCAGTGATGCCTTAACATAGGTGTAATGCAATACAGACCCCTCTTCAGGGAATTTTATCCTGCCAAAGTGGTATAAAACATACTAATATATATGAAAATTATGTTTGTGCACCTTCAAGGATTAAGAAAAATATCAGAAGTTTGGTTGCAAACACTCCCACTTCCTACAAGAAATAATTTCCAAAAGTCAAATACTTGATACCTTACTTGCTTCATAAAATACAGTCCAGATTGTGAGAGGCACTAAGTACTGACAAATTCTCTACTGAACATCTAAAGGGGCAAGTAGATGGTTGTTTTCTACCAGCCTCAATGCAAACACAATCACAATGAAAATGCAGATACTCTGGATAAATAAAGACTACTATAAAACTCACCTGTAAACACAGAAGGATGAGGGAAATTAACCACAATCAGCTTGGTCACCATTTCAGGGTAACATATAGCCACTAACCAAGCGATCATTCCTCCCCAGTCATGGCCAATCAACACACACTTGTTGTATCCTACCACATAAACACAGATTTGTGCTTTTATTTCAGTGGAATTTGTATCCATACAAATTATCATACACAATAAAACTATTATTGGGCAAAAGAGGTGGTCCAGCACATTTATTAATGTAACTATTTAACACTGCATTGCTTCCATTACTAGTGGTCAGAAAAAAATAATGCACTATTATAGTTTTAAAATAGTGCAAATAAAGTTGTTTAATTTTACTTAAATTATGTTTTAACTAATGTCAAACTAGAGTCACTTGGCACCCAAATGGCCACCCTGTTCACATCTTGGCCAGTGCAGGGTCAGAGATCCAATCTGACCTGCAGTCATTACAGTGCATGTACGTTTGTCATGTTTAGGGAGTCTGGAGTTTGAAACTGCAGACAGAAAGCCTAAGCAATATCCTGAGCCCGTCCTGAACAAAAATAATCCTTATGAATTCCTCTGAATACAAGAGGTTATCTAAGCACTGAACATCATCATTATGCAAAAAGTTGGCATTATACTTAATAGCCATCTATACAGCATATATATGCACACACATTTATATACTTACTAGTATATAGTAGTTTTTCTCCATACACTGTTTTGACAGCAATTTTAAAAGTTCTTGGCATTCACATACTTAATTATTCCATGGATAAAAATGGTAATTTAACATCATAAAAGGGAGGAGAAAAGTCATGACTGAGTTTTTGAAAGCCTAACCATTCCTCCTTTAACCACTGGTGGAGAATACAAACTATAGTGTCAGACACCATCACCCTCCTCATTGAGGACTGTAATGCTGAGCACATGCACTACAAATGAAATGTACAAAAGCCAACCTGTTTAGAATTCTGACATAAATTTGGACACAGTTGTCAAAGCACCTTTTAACCCCTCTTGAATAGAAATCATTTGGACCACTTTTGATATAATCAAGTTCTCCAAAGGAATTTAACTTGGGGTTAGAACAAACAAAGATAACAAGCCTCAGAAATATTTTTTAAAAAAATACTTAAATCCCTGTGAAATTGAATTATGATGAGAGAACTTCTCAAGCATAACCATGGCATTGCCATGGAGATTAAAGCAACCAGAAAAGGCTGGAAAATGTAAATATAGTGTGGGGACTGCCCACCCCATCTTTTGACAATATTCAAACATCACAAGCAATGTAAATCCTAAATTCAAACCTTAGAACTGGAATCATTGCTTTACTATTTCTTTATGTGAAATGCAGTAAGTTGTTGCACTATCCCTAGAGTATCCAGGAAATTAAAATGATTCAGAGAATGACAGTCTAATCCCTTGTCTTGCCATTGGTATGGAAAGGAAATACCCTTCACTAGGTGTTAGAATTTATTGTCAGAGCAGCTACATTTCAAACTGAACTGGAGGGGCTAATTTTGCAGACTCGCTTCAGCTCTAGACCATTACACTGTGTATTTACCACAGGGAGCAATGTGTCCCCTGTTGTCCCTTCTGTTCAGACAGAGTGATTCAGCTCCCGAGAACTGACTACTGTGCAGGAATAGTATTTTGGTTTTGTTGGGTTTTTTTTAATACAGCAGATGTACTGTCATCATCTTTATAAAGCCCACAATATTTATTCTGTCTTGTTTGTGCAAAAAAAAAGTCACCTGATTTAAATCATTTGGTCTGCAAGTGCTGTTGGACTCTAATTCCGAACATCATAAACCAAGTGCAATGGTTTGGAGTAAGTGAAGACCTTCTTAGGAAAAAAGACCATAGTTTTGTACTGCTGGATTTTTTTTAATAAGTTCATTATGAAAAATCATTCTTTACATATTGTTTATACTGACATACACATCAAAATTATATTAATTAATATTATGAAGCATTTCTTTACAGAAAGGGTTGTCAGGCATTGGAATGGTCTGCCCACGGAGGTGGTGGAGTCACCATCCCTGGAAGTGTTTAAGAGCTGGTTAGATGTTGTGCTTAGGGACACAGTTTAGTGGTTTCTGATATGGCTAGGAGTAAGGTTGGACTTGATGATCTTGAAGGTTTCTTCCAGACAAAACTATTCTATAATTCTAAAATTAGAAAACAAACCTTTTTCATTTATAATAGCCCATAAAATATAAGTATCCTTAGATTTATATCTATAATGTGTATAAATTAAAGAGAATGCAGTTTTTGAAAACATCAGTGCCAGATCTTAGTGGGCTTTTTTTACATAAAATCAAGTAATCTGTGAGCTGAGCAGTTTGCCTTCTACTAACGTACCTAGAGATTCCAAAATATCCTTTACATCTGTTATCAGGCAATCTAGCTTGTAATTCTCTTTGTGAGAAGGAGCATCTGTTTCTCCATAACCTCTCAAATCCAGGGCCACCACTCGATATTCACTTTTAAATTCCCGCAATTGATGACGCCAAGAATACCTAACAAAGGGGAAAAAAAAGTTGAAGTTACAAGGTCAAGCAGGATGATACCAAAATGCAGTCAATGCTTTTGCTACCAAATAGTGGAGGGTAAATTAGCATGGCTCTGCTTGCAATGAGATTCTTTTTCTTTCTGTGGTATGCTGATGGTTCTTTGTGGCTATAGTAGTTTTGTGCTCCCTTCTTGAATTACCTAGTAAGGAAGAGTGGCTGCCAGACAGGGGGCATGGCCAGAGCCAGAGTGTTTCAACAGTTCCTGGAGTCTGGCATGGTCCCTTTGCTGCAGAGGAAGCAGGCATAAACCAGAGCACGCAGAACAGTACTCTGTTTTATCCTTGGAGCCGTAGTGTCACCAAAATAGTAAGGTCTGAAAAGCTTTCTCTCCTCCTTGGCTTGCTCACTCGCACATTTTGATGGAGTGGAGAAACATGCCTTAAGGCATGGAGTGTTGGTTTTTTCTTTTCAGAAAAGGAATGTCAGATAATTCATGCACTAAATAAACCCAAGAAAGAAATGCAATGAGTAACAAATGAACTTGGTAAAGTTTATGTGAATTATATTATGTATACTTTCATATATGTCTCTATACTACCAGAACTGCTCCAGAGCAATCTCTCAGTGTGTTGGTACTACACAAAGTATTTCATTGGTTGTGTTTCTACGGAAAAGAGCAAAAAATTACGCACATTAAAACACATATAAAATTAAGAACTGAGGCAAAGGCCTGGGCTATTCCTCATGCTGTAAGAGTATGTAGTGACTAGATGTGTGTTATGAAGCAAAAATAACAAGTGGTCTCATCCTGTGAGAACTACCTGCCCTTCAGCTGTTATTGAAACCAAATAAATTTCAGAACACCCAATACCAAGACAGACATGGCCTTATCTTATACTGTAATAGAAAGATATATGAAAACCATGATCCTTACAGGCATAAATAATACTGGCTGCATCCCTCTCTGCTAGGACCTAGCTTTGACTTCTGCTCTTGTTTCAAGAGTTTCAGATAAATGATACATAACATTTGGATCATCAGCGATCGTAAGAGTGATGCACAGAATTCTACCTTAATTCAAACAGTGTCTATATCAGTCCATTGGCTCTTCCACTTTAGTTTTGCCTCCAGCCTATTAGGGACTTTAAACATAAGTAATATTACAGTAACACTCATTAATTATAGAAATCTTTATTCATATAAACAGAACAGTCAGAACCTTTTCATTTCAATGCCATATAATGCAAATATGAGATTCAGCTGAGATCTCCAGGAATCAAATTTTCAAAGGCATTATACAATGACTTAGAAGCTGAATTTGCCATGGTAACTGTTGTAGCTACCCTATATACTTCAGTAAGAAGAAACAACAAGGCCTATAAATAAATACATGAACTAATTTTGTTTTCAGAAAATGTCTATTTGCTATCCCCATCTTCTGTTTTCACAACAGTCCATCAATCATCAAATGTCTAACTTACTAAATGGGTAGGTTTTATATTCAAATAAATCCTTTTACCACATATGAAATGTAATGATTGGACAACTTCTTTGCAAGAAGAATTTGGAAATGTTGGTGAATATTTAATGTTCATAAGGTTGAATCACAGAAAATATTTTGTGATTTTCTGGTCACGTTATTCTGAAAGGCAGCTTGTACAAAATATAGCAGCTCACGCACAAGTCTTATAGGTACCCAGCTGTCTCAACACATTATGCCCAATTTCAAGTATTTTATTATTGACTTTCCACAACATCAGTATTGATTTTCAAGTTCTTCTGCATTTCAAGCACTTAATGGCTCTGCTGCATTATATTCTTAAGTGATTTTTCATCTTCAGACAATCTCAACCACTCACTAAGGTTAGTGTTGTCTGGTTGTAGCTGTCCTACTTACAACCTTGAGATATTTGAAGGCAAAGATTTTTTACAATTAAGGATTTTAACTATGAATCATATCTATTTTGCTTGGCTTTTTTTTGTTAACCAAATGATACAAATTTTATGCTGCTTTAAATATATCTTAAGTTGTGATTGTTTTATCTTGTGCTCTCAGAACAACCTCTATTCTTGATTAAAAAATTCTTCACTGAATGAACAAACCAACATCAGTATTGGTAGTGTGACTATTTTACAGATTATTGGCATGTAGTCTTCTTTTTAAAAACAGTTATATGAACTGCTATTGGTGGTCCCAGTGACCTATATAATGGTTTCTTATTCATTCCTTTTGAATGGTCAGATATTGCAGTATCTTAACTGTCACTTAGAGCATGACTCACCATTCTAAACTGTAGGAATGGCTTTCTGCTTTTTGAAAGTAATATACTGGATCTCAGTAGAATACATATATAAAATGCTAACTTTTCTGTTATTATTCCCACTGCAGGGGAAATCAGCTGTAGTCTCAGCTGTCTTACTATGTTAGAATATGCCTTATGCAAGGTATGCATAATGTTTGCATAGAATATGCACCCCCCTATCTAACTGTCTTCTTAATCAAAGTTTACAGTTTTAATCCTTTTAGGTGTAGAACCATCTACTGCTTTGAAAATTTATCTTAAAATAAATATGACTTTCTACCATCATCCTCAAGGCCATTAGTGTCTATAGGAAATGGCTAAGGGAAGGAACTGACCTCTGTTTTACCTGGGTCAATTTATCATGGTATGACCTGAGTCCAGCTTGAAAGATCACAGTTCCAACAGTGGGCCCTAGCTCCATATCTGAGTTTAGAAAGGAAAAGGATCGTTTAACTTGCTGAATTACTGGCATTACTACTTCCCCTATTCCCTTATTGTTTTTTTCAGTGAAAGTTCTGTAAGCCATGCTTCACTAGTTAAACCTGGCAATGACAGCCTGAGCAATTTGGTTAAATCATTAGACACATGACTGCTTTTCATTTTTATAAACAAACATTTAGGTTTGCATTTGATTCATCATTCATCTTGTGATGAACTAATAATAGAACCTTTTTCCCTGAGCAGCATTCTGGAATTAGGCTGCACAATAGCCTATGGAACTCATAGTTCTTCTTCTCCTCCCCCAGTTAAAAATGAATGTATAGTATTTTTATTAACTGCAGCAATCCATTTTGCACTTAACATACAATGGACCCTTATTTTAATACCCTTTGCTATGATTCATAAATTTAACCATATAATACAAACATTATCCAAAGAGGAAATTAATTAAAAATGAGCAGTTCCTCCCCAAAGTTTGAAGAAAAGTGCACATGCTTGGGGAAAAATGGATTGACAATGCAAAAAATGTAGTTGGTTTGTGTCGGCCTGCAGGCACTTTTTGTGGATGCTGCAGTTAAGAAAATGTTTCAATGGTTTGTTCCCTACTAAAACTCCATGCCATTAGTTACTACTCATAGATACATAAACCAGATCACACGGGGGATAGTTAAGCTGAGATGATCACTCTCGGGCATCTTAAGCAGCCTCTTTTCTACAAGAAAGGTGCATAGGGATTTTTACCAGAATTCTGGAAAGCCATGAAGCAGCAGCATGAGTGGTTTACCCCTTTCTCCAGCAGCCACATAGTGGAATCTTAACCCTGAATCCTAAAACGACAGAAAAAGAAGTGTTTTTATTACTACTATACTGCTATACAAATATAGTTTCAGACAATATTCTAAGAAACAATACATCGGCCCTGGAAAAAAAAAAAAATTGTCAGTTTTTGAAGCTGAAGTCTTCTGTGATTCTGAGATCAGGTGTTGCTGATATCTGAGATCAGGTATTGCTACACCCTGGCAATGGTGATTATCCCACACCCCAGCTGCCACAGCTTCTTCCAGGGAAGGACCATCTTTAATACACATCAGGCTATGCTGACTATGTGCCAATTCAGCCCTAAGCGTGCTAACGTTTCGGAAAGAGCACTGCCTGGCACAGTGACCAGGAAATGCAGATTACTGTTGAAGATAGCACCTTGATTTCACATGGACACCAGTCATGTGCTTCACTGAAAACCTTTAAGGCACAGTATACTTTAAATGCACTTTCCATCTTTCAGTTAGTTTGTAAGATTATGCAACTATTTAACACCATCACATTGCATTCTGGCACAAGACTCCGTGGATTCTTAACCAAAAGCAATCAAAGTTAAGTAACTAGAAAGAAGCTCATTTTTACTGTTCCAAGCTTTCAGACTCACTTCAGAAAAGAAAGCCTTAATGTCATAGTCTTTCTGCCCTGTCTATAGTCACTATTTCTGATGCATCTTTTAAGAAAATGGGTCTTAAAGAGAATTACCAGAAGGCAATTTAGTTGTTGTTTGCAGTGCTGGGGCTGAACACTGAAATGCCATTGAAATGAATGGATGTACACAAGCTTACATTAACTCAAGGTCAAATCCAGTAGAATTTAAATAAGCTGAAATTATGACCTAGAGGGTTTACTGAATTCTGGCACAGAAGTGGATACAGAAGTTGCTGAAGAGTTAGCTCATAAAATGCAACACGCTGTTTAGAAGTCACGTGAAAGAAATGGCAGGAAGAAAGGTTGTACAGCTCCTGAACAAATGTCAGAGCCTGCACTGTCTCTGCTATTTTAAAAAGAGGGAAAAAAACAACCATGCCTTTGCTGTACACCTATCAGGCCAAGGATCACAAATGCATAGAAGTTTGTCTTGCCTGAGATGCTTCAAATTCTCTGAGCTACCTTGGCACTGCTAAGTCACTAACCAGCTACAAAACCATTAACTTATGTCTTGATTCTTGACAGGGCTCTGACAAGGGAACATCTGGGGGGTTTATACTAATAGGGAATTTTGCTCAGTTCTGCCCAAAATTGCACTGGTACTTCTCCTCTGGGATGCCAATAAAGCTGAAGTCCCTGGATGTAGAATTAAATTCCTAGTAAATTTTAGAGCCATTATATCATCTTCACCATTCTCCACATGACTCTACCTTTGATTCTTTTGTATTTTAAAAACTAGAAGTTTCTCAGTTTCCTTCCCCAGCTTCTCTTCTCAGAGAGTAGTGGATAAGCGTTCCTCCATCCTGCTTCTTTCAGCTAGTGTCCTCTAGGGATTTACCCTCAATGTTTTTAGTATCATCTGTTTATTGCTTTTAAGGACATCCCCTTTACTCATACAATTAAATCACCACTTGTACAGCAGCAGTTTAAATGTCACATGCCCCAAACTAAGCCCATCATCTACCTTTTCAGCTGTTCCTTTCTGTCCCTTTTTTTCTGTACCCCCCCAAAGGAGACATAGGATGTTGTCATCTTTTCTGAAACAGACTTTTTTTCCTTTATTTTGTTGAAATCTGTACAGATCTGTAGGATACATGCATTTGGAAAGTAACACATTAGTCTGCTGTTATCCAACAGCAAGAGTGTCATATTTGACAGCAATTTGATTTGCCCCCAAGTGCTCTTTTAGTACTGTCATATCCCTCAATTCTCCAGCAACCCATTCATTTACTGCTTGGTGCTATAGGAAAAAAGAACGTGGCGTTTGAGTAAAAAAGCACGCACGCGCCTCCTAATGATGTTAGAAGAAGCAAGTCATGAGAAACTGAGGCTCAGTGATTTATATTAGTACTGCCTGGCTCAAAACCATCTGCAGAGATCCCTGAAAACTGAGGTCTTTCTGCTTATTTTAGTAAAAATAGCACTTGACAAAATTTGCTGCGCATTCTTTGCTCACCTATAACTACAAAAGAAACCAAGCTAGTACAACTTCATTTAGAGCATTCGGCAGAGGAGCAAATCGCAGGTAGAGACCCGAGACAAGTATAAAAATTGTCTGGTGGCTTTAACTGTGCAGCCTTAGGGACAGGGCTTATCTTTATGTTTTCCCCGAGACCCTGAGGCACGAAAGGGGCTCAAAGGTGCAACTGGACAAACCGTAAATGACCGAGAGCGGAGCTGAGAGGAGGAGGGTGCGGGGCTGCAGGTCGCGAGACACGGGGCCAGCGGCGAGCGCCTCTCCCGTCCCCCCGCCCCCGAGGGCCCCGCACCCCGGCCGGCCGGGCACCGCTTTCTGCCCCGGCAGCCGCGCCGGGCCCCGGCCTG
>WUAM01000280.1:3194051-3254265 GCA_024336885.1 Actenoides hombroni
GTCGCCCGCCCCGCCCGGCTGCCGCGGCTCGGGCGCGCTAGGCCCCGGGCAGCACCCGGGGGGCCGCGGCGCTTGTGGCCGGGGGCGCGCCCAGCAGCTCGGCCGCGGAGGGCTCTGCCCGCCAAATGCTTCCTAGTGAAATAAAGAGAAACCGTCGCTGGGGCGAAGGAGCGCGGGTCTCAGCTGCGCGCTCCGGCAGAAGCGCCACATTCACCAAAACTCACTCGACATCTCATTGAGAAAAGTGCGCCCGGCGTACTCGGGACAGCCTCAGCTCTGGTGCCTGCCAGAGGTGCCGGCAGGCGAATGCTCTGCCTGCTCTGGCCACGTACTTGATGGCACTTGCCTTGTTTCTGTCAGAAAGGTGTGTGGCTGCCTGGCTGCAATTTACTACTTGTCAACACTGTGCGTTCTTTCGCCGCTTCTTCACTATTACCCATTTAATGATGATTTTATAAATGTATTATAATTTTAGTTATTGCATGCTATTACCAATGAGAGTTTCTTAAAAAGGTACAAGTTTTGGGCTCCAGCGCCAACATTGCTAATTTTTTAAAGCTTAATTTATTCTAATAGGGAAATTCGCTAGTAGAGGAAGTTAGATCATCATTACAGACTCTGTACCAACAGAGTTAATTTAGTACTGAGATCTCAGCCACGCAAGGCTGACATTAGAGGCTGAACGCCTGTCCGTTAGTTGTCAATTGCTGCATGCACAAGCCAAAGAGCTGGTCGCCTGTGAGGCCACAGATGCTGGGATAAGAAAAAGGCTCTAGGCAGCACCTATATGGAGTTAAGCTTGCGATATGCAGGGTGTAGGGTAATTTAGAATCTGAATGGTTCAGATAATCCAAAATTCTGAGAAAAAGCATGACTATATTAAGCACTTGGTTTTAGAGGTTATAAAAATATAGGTTATGAAAAATTACTGTTTATTAGTTCTGGGAGATAACGAAATGTGGACATAACAGTTATTGACTAGAAGCAAAGTAGGATTGAGCTCGCATGGTAGATCCTGAAAAGCCCTGATCCAAGTCACTGCACAGCTGACTTACCTTCACCCCTTGCTTCTCAGACTAGAGCGTACAGGCAGGTTCAAGACTTGTAGGGGCCACGTGAGAGTCACAACTAGTAACATAGGCCTGTATACAGCTGCCTGCTTTTCAGGGGGGGGAAATTGCCAGATTTTACTTGAATTTGAGAAAGACCAAAATATGTTCTTGGTCCAGGTGAGTGTGAAGGTTTAGAACTTCCAAGAAATTTTTTTTGCTCAGTCCAGCAGTGCAAGTAGAAGGTGGTACAAGAGACACCAATGCATCTGTTAACTCTAAGATATGTAATTTCATGAGTTATTTAAAATAAACCAAATTGGATAAGCATGTACGCAGGCGGAATATATATCATTTTTCACTCTGCATGGAACACAGCTTGTAGACAATTTTTGTCTGTAACATACCAAATGCTTTCTCCTCCTTGTTCTATATTCAGACTTACAAATATAGACACTGATGTTGAATCCCAGTCCTGTTGAAGGCAGTGACAGAACGGATGCTGGTTTCAACAAGTTCAAAAATTTCATTTTTTTAAAATCCAAAGAGCAAACTGAAGCTGCAGAAAGGAATGTTGTAAAGAATTGCCCGTTGTTACATTTTCATGCATTTAAAAGTTTAAATAAGATACAAAACCATTCTCTGAATTGATGTTTTACTACTAAAGATAACATCTTCAAGTAGCTATAAAAAGCTGGCTAGCTTCCTCTCATCAATAACACAAATGAAATATCAGCGACCCACATCAGCTGACAACACTGAATCATGATGTTCATGATCCCTGCTTGTTGTCTGAATGTCACCCCTACAAACTTAAGGTCAGAAACATTATCAAGCTGCTGGGGAAAAAGGTGCTGGGCTGTTTAGGGATCCTTCCTTCTCTTGGGCAAGAAGAGAGGGAACAACATCAGAAGCTGATGATTCAGTTAAGACACCAACCTCTGCAGACTCCAGTAGGATTATATGAATCATGCCTACCAAGGCTGAGCCTTCCGTTCGTGCTCAGATTACTCATGCCGCCAACCCTAGGATTAGCATATTACTAATTTTTTTATGCATCAGACTTTGTGTTAATATCTTTTTTTGTAAGGAAGAAGCTTTTGCAGCTTCTCAGTATCAGACTAGTTGGAACAGAATTTTCCCTGAAGTGCACCTCAGTAAACCAGTGACCCAGTTAGATAAATCAGAATGTTTGGCAGGAGCAATGCAACCAATATTGTTGTTGTATCGCAGTAGTCATCAAATTCTTTAATAAACCACTAAGCAGAATGAATTAGCAGAAAACATCCCCGAAGTAAAATTGGAAAACCAAGGTTGGAAATCTTGGAGTTGACCACAAGTTTCCAGTGACAGGTTAGACACAGCATTCACAAAATGACAGTAGCCATCTAGAATACAGGAAGGTTTAAGGATGGAGCTGTGATGTGCCTTATTATAAGCACGTATTTGGCCAAGCTATGCAATGTTTCATGTACAAACAGCAGAGATAATTTTTTCACAAGAATAAAACTAAGGCTGCTTTTGGTTTATACGTCACTATGTAGGTAGTTTTATGTCGCCTTCTAAATTATACCAACTTTTTTCCTGTGGACTTTAGCTATGTCATCTTCAGATATTAGATACAGATCCAGTATCAGAGCTGGGAAGAAGATAGTGCTGGGGATCTCACAGTTCTGAGTGGCTTTTGCACAACGAAATTGCTGCACACCCTGCTGCACATTCTAGCTCAGCATTTCTGGCCACGTCCAGCTGCACTACCTTAGCTGTCCTGTTTGCCAGGGGAGAGGTAGCATTCCTCTTTTACTGAGGAACACTTTCTGTCTACTCTAGGACCACTCTCTCTACGTGTGTGGCAAACCTGTTTTCACAAGGGAAATACTTTCCACACATTTTCCAGTATTTTGCAGAAGAAAGCCTAGAATCTTCTATATATCTCACATGAATAAGAACATTTGACAATTTCTGTCTTCCTTATATTTTGATTTTTCTCATCTTCTGCTCTAAATTACTGTTCTAATAGGTGCCAGCCAAACCAACCCCAGGGCAGACTCTCAGTGTGCTTTGCCCTCCATAGCGTGCCATCTGTCTGCTTATCTTTTATCAGTTCAACTAATCCCATTTCTCTGAGAGACAAAAGAGGACAACTTTGCACATCACTGACTCTGCCTCCAGCCTAACTTAGTTGATAGAAAAAAAATTGATATATTCTGTTTATTAATGACAGAGGAACTTTAAAAAACTTAAACTAGCTTACCCTTCATTTACATGTAGATACAATCTACTAGTGTAGACAAAAGTTTTAAAATGACACATTAGTGCAGCTATTTTCACAAATGCTCAAGGTAAATGAATGGCATAACAGAATTTAGTATCCATTTTAGCTGCTAGGTAATTAACAATACTTAGTCTCTTTAAACAGCTTGTTTTTTGCAGGGGGTATTTACACAAATGGTATTCCTGCTTCCTTGAGTGTGGTGACAGCTTTGGGCAAACACGATCATTATAGGCTTGCTATTCAACATTTGGAGGCCATCTCCCTTTCCTCTGAGTTCAGCCTTCTGTCTGGAGGTATGAGCTGGTTGTCCTCTTGTCCTGGTTTCAGCTGTGATAGATAGAATAAATTTTCTTCCTAGTAGCTAGTATAGTGTTGTTAAAGAAGTTTCTCTACCCTGGGTTTCCCATAGCAGAAGCTCAGGCATTGAATCTTACAAAAGTAATTTATTCAGATGGTACAATGAAAAAACAGCTTGATTATGGGTGCCTCCAGAGAGGGACTCTAAACAAAGAAATCCATGGACAATTCTACCCTTACAATCTATGTTCCCCTTTTCTCACACAAAGGTTCAGTCCAATGGTAATGTTTGGGTCTGGGGTCTTCTTGTTCCTCATTGGATCCTTTATCTCCAGGCTAGTTGTTCCTTTTCTTGAGGATGCAGCTTCTGCTGACGAATGTGTCTACCTTATTTTTCACAAGATGCAGCTTCTGCTGATGGATGTGGTTACCTTTTCCTGCACAGGATGCGCTGGTTTCAGGGCCTCCCTTCATGTAACTAAGTATGAGTTCAGCAGAAGTTCATCACTTGTGACCTAAAGCTTTAGCAGGTCTTTTTGTTAATACAATGGCTTCCATTTGAGCTATAGAGGTTGTTTAGCCTGGAAAAAAAGGAGGCTGAGGGGAGACTTTGTAACTCTCTACAACTATCTGAAAGTAGGTTGTAGTGAGGTGGGGGTTGGTCTGTTGTCCCAAGTAGCAAGCGATAAGACAAGAGGAAATGGCCTCAAGTTGCACCAGTGGAGGTTTAGATTGGATATCAGGAAAAAAAAGGCTAGGAAGAGATGATCATTGCTCAGGGACTGGTGAAGCATTGGTCAGTAGGTGGTAATTGCATTGTACATCACTTGTATTTCTTGGGTTTTGTCTTTTTATATTCCTTTTCAGTACGCTTCTTATTATTATTACTACTATTATTATATTTTCATTTCAATTATTAAACTGTTCTTATCTCAACCCACAAGTTTTACTTATTTTGGAGGGAGGGAAGAGTGGGTGAATGGCTGCTTGGTGCTTAGTTGCCAGCAGAGGTTAAACCATGACACCTTTTGAAGAGACTTGAAGATTGCAAATAAAGGGTTTATCAGATTAGTGTTAGCAGCACTGGTATTGTGACTGTAAGTCATCATGACAACATAGAGTCATGTAAGCTGGAATTAATTTTTGAAGGGGCAAAAGTAGCAATTCATACCACTAGCAATGCCCATATAGTGATATAGAATGGATGAAATGCAGAGAGCAAATTCTTGCCCTTCACTCTGTCACCTCTGATTTCCAAAGCAAGAGATCCTGAGCTTGCATTAACCCAATCAGAAAGGTATGTCCAGATGACAGCAAAGTAGGGAGTCCTGAATGTGAACTGCAATATTTTATTGCAGGACAAATAGCTATTAATGATATATAAACTGCAAATGAAGGCAGGCCTAACTCACTTCTGATGTGGATGTGAAACAAGACGTCCTGACAGTGCCACTTCACATTATACTCCATCTTTCACCCCAAATCCCTTTCCTACCTAAGTATTCAAATCTCCCAAGCAGCACACGCTTGAGTGTGCATCGAGGCAAGGCTCATGTAAAAGGACTTCCCGAGACATTTCAAGGGCTGATACCCCAATCTAAGCACTTGGTCAATATCCACTCTTTCTGCTATTGAATGAAACAGTACCACTCCAGCAATGGAAGAAGGAGAAGATACAGAACGGTATGTTATTTCAGAATAGTTATTGTGGAGCTAGCACCAGCTCATCAGCCTGCTACTTGAAAGATTAAGCTACCATTTTTAGGCTACTATGTTTTAGCTGTCCTTCATGAATTTAGATGCAAGATATTTCCTTCATCTGAAAATTCAGTTATTTGTAGGAAGTCTTGTCCACTTTGGACAGTGGTTTGGAGACCAGTGAACTAGATCATCTCAAGTGGTCCCCTTCCACCTAACATTTCTGTAATATACATTGTATTTTGGTATTAATTCTATAAAACAATGGTTTGTTAGTCCTGTACTTAATTTGAGATAACTAGATGTAATCATCAAAGGCACAGGGTTTTTACACTCTCATTTCTACTTCAGCAAGTATCCCAGCTTTAATAAGATCTTGCATTAATCAGAAAGCCTTTCAAACTGGAGCCAGAAGTGGCATGTTTTAGGGAGTTCCTTTCTGTGAAGAACTAGAACTATCTGACAGACACGCTTGCACCCTTGTCCAAATGTTAACACATTAAACAGAAGATCAGCATGTCTGGACCTTAAAAGGCATGGGAGTATACAGGATTTGCTACTGAAATTACAGAGTTCCAGGAAATATTTTTTTACAATTACAAATAAAGTTACATACACTTCAGAAATTATCACTATTTTAGGTCTTTTGTCACAGCCCAGATTCTGTGCAAGTGTGTCATAGTAAAGTAAATGTTTTAATAGAAATCACATAATTGACGAGACTGTCGTTTAAAAAAGTTTCTATAAGTGCATATTTAGTACACTGTGACTTAATACAGTCAAACAAGAATTTGGCTATAGTAAGTGTAACAGATTCTCCAGTGATTCTGAAAAAAAAAAAAAAAGAAAAAAGATCTTAAAAAAAAAGAGAAAAAAAATCAAGAAGCAGATATTTTCTCATATATATACACAACATATGAATCTGTAATTAAAAGAACAAACTAGATTACATATATTAGAAACAAGCAGCAAAAAGATCTTGCGATGCTTCAGATGTCAATGAACAAACTTAAGATTAAGTGTTTTAGAGGATCTTATATGTTCTTTTAAGTGGTCTTAACATTTAAGCATGTACATTTTCAACAACTAGTACATTTTCAAAATTTACAGCTTGTAATAGTGTTGAAGTGAAATTCTATATTAGCTACAGCTTTCACTCAAGGTATTCTTCAAAAGATGTCATAATATCTCTCTGCAGATTCATGTCGATTATACAAGCCATCTGCAAGAAAGCAAATTAGGGTATTTTCAGAGCAGTCGGACTCTATACTGAATACTATGCAGGTCCAATATTTAAAGATTTAAGAAAACACAACAAAGCTTGTTCCCAAAAGTGTATTCTTCCTCTGTTATTACAAGTTTGAGCATGCATGTTGTTGAAGCTCCCTCTGAAAAAAGCAGAACAGGACGAAAGCTTCAGTAGACCTTACTGGAATCTAACATGAGCTCACACTGTAGTTCTTGCATTCCATTGTACACTGTTATGAATTTTTAAAAAAAGTTTAATATTGAAAATAAGTAGCAATTAAAAAAGCCCCAAACATTCATTACTTACACCAATAAAACCAGTAGGTTAGTTTTAATATTTCAGACTAGAACAGTGTAACTAGCACTTTTGTTGACATGTAATATGTTAAAGAAGATAACTTGCAAGATTTAAGGTTTGAAATTATTCAGAAGACAGGGACTCCTCCTTAAAATTTGATTTTACAACACAATTATTCTAAGTTTATAGAAGTAATAGGACCAAGCAGATATTTTTTCTTATATCATTTGAAGACCTACTTTGAGTTTTCTGTTTCATTTTCTGAACTCTTTCAGTAGCACAGTTCTGTTGTTTTTGATCATTCAGGTCCTTTAAAATAAGGACCTAACCTAAGCTCCTTTAAAATAAGGAGCTAACGTTTTTTATTCTCTACTAAAGTTGAAACAAAATCAGCTGGCAAGGGTCAGCAACTTACTGCTTCTTTCCTCCTGCGTTCTTGTTCCATTTTTCTAGCTAAGTTACGATCTTGAACAAGAGTATGTTGTTGAGCTTCGGGCAGTTGTTTGCTCTTATGCTTTTCTTTTTGGGGCTCACAGTCCATTGCTACCATTACATCCAATCCTGTGCCTTCGTGGCCCCTTTAAAGACAGAAGAGGTTGGTATAGGACAAAAGTAATTTCTTCTTTTCCTGAATAACAAGCCTTTGAATCTGGACAGAATTCTGCAAATAATTTAAATCAGTGTGTAGCACTGAAACTGTGCTTCTGTTTTACATGTTGAATCATAGTAATGTTCCTTTGTGAGAGGTATGTGCACGCAATTGTTGGGCTGTAGTAGGTTACAGTTTTTTGTGTTCTATTTCTAATGTATATGCTACACAAAACTTACATGCACTTTTTTTGAAAGACATACACAATTTTCTGTTACTTTCTTGGCCTATAATATTTTGCTTCCAACTTCTTCAACTAGTAATTTGAGGTAGATTTCTTTAACTTCAGGCAAGCATCTGTAAATGTCTTATCCATAGAGCAACATACCTAGTTTCCTCCTCATGAAAACCTGCAGTATCTGAAGGTGCCTGGACTGTTTGCTCCATGTTCTGAACAAGGAGCGTACTCTTAAGTCTCTCAAAGGCTCTGTTAATTGAAGTAACACACTCCAAACAAGCAACCTGTTCTAATACAGCCAGCAATAGGCAGGGGCAGTAGAATTTAGGAACTGGCTCAGACTTAAAATCAAGGCTACTGATGAGGGAAATATTACAGAAAGCAGAGTTTCAAAAAGGTAGCAAACAGCAATCGAAATTATTTCCACAATGCAGTAATTACTAGGCAGTCACTTATCCCACTCAGCATAATAGACCTTAGACTGGGATACATGAATGGGCACTCACTAAAACAGTAGCTGCAAATATCTAGGGAAGAATACTACAGCAGTAGCTTATTGAATATGTTTCTCTACAGCAACGCAAAGAATTCTGCTGTCTGAAGTGGTGCATGCTGGAACTCCTTTAGCTATGGTAACACCAAGTTCTTAGAGACTAGATTATCCTGCTTCCCCTTAGGACAGCAATGAGATGGGGATTTTCCTGGCTACAGATACAGGGAAGTAACATACTGGGGATGTGTGTGAATTCTGGTCATGACCACAGGAAGTGAGTGCTCCAAATAAACAAAACCACCCGAGGCCAAAGAAACAAACAAAAGCACCTGAGAAGTTTCTTTGACTGCTGAAATGATACTGATTTGGAAAGGAAGAAGTCACCTTGTACATTTTTGATGTGCAGTTGTGCTCAGAGTGGTACAGCTTCATCTGACACATGGCAGTTGCCTAATCCAAACCACTTGCTCCTGAATAACTTAGCCATCTAGTACCATACAAGCAAAAAATAGAATAATACTTAAACATATCTGGTTACAAACCTCTCTTTTTTTTGAGGAAGGTTTTGCAGTTCCCTCTCGACTTGCACCAGAGGCCTTTTTAAATTCTGTACTTGCTCACTCTTCTTTAATGCTGCTTCCCTGAACTGTTTGAAGGTCTCAGCAGATGTTTTTATTGGAGCTGGAAGCATCATTGTTTTACATAAGCTTACCCAGGAATCTGTATTCTTAAATCCTGTTTCCTGAAGTTATTAGAAAAAGAAGAAAACATGGAAGAGGCAAAAATACTCCATAACTACTAACCATCTATTATCTGCTTAATTCTTGCATTAGCACAATATTGTTTTGACCAGACCTGTTTAGGAATATCTACAACAAAATATCTTTACTTTGGCAAAATATTAGTGCAAATACAGCAGTCTAAGCAGACTTCTCGTCAGCTTAGAAATTATTTAGCAGTATGCTAGAAACTGTTAGCCTTTGTAGCTATTCTTACCCAACCCTTTATGTCCACCTCTCCATTTCTTAATTCCAGAAAACATGAATTCACAAGACTGAATTTATGCAAGGTCCATTGACAATGTTTTAATATATCATTTAATATGTCCATTTCATTACTATACGTGATCCTTCCATAACAACAGTTTTGTATTAGGCTTGTAGGGGTTTGTTAGTTTTAAATACCCATGTTTTCCTTTGATTTTCCCTTCTCCAGTGTTATTTTCTTCACAACATAAAACTGCATAAAACTAGTATTAAAAAGTACTGCTTCTAATAGAAGGTCACGTTTATGAAGGAAATGCCTATTTTTGGAATCAAGTGTCATAAGTTAGTGAATAGCTTTCTGAAAGCTACGTGTCTACAGAAAAACCTTAGGAATGTTTTAATTCAACTGACTATATACAAACTTTTTAGGTCCAGAGGCTGACAGGATCAATTATTTAGACTAGCATTTTTAATTTGATGTTTTCAAACAACTGATTACCATAGAATACTTTAAACAATAGATAAGAAAATCCCTCTGCTCCTCTATTTAAGATAACCTATTGTATACTAGGAATTATTTTGCTTAACTTTTATAAAAGCCTACGGAGTATTTCCCAGTTGTAATAATATAAACAAAGGTGTAGCATTCTGTATCAGAACAGGTTTTTCAATAGCATCCAAGGCTATGTTCCACATTAGTCTTATTTTTGTTACTGGATCAGCAAGGAAAAGCACACAAATAGCTTAAATATTGGAACTAGATCAAGAAACACTAGTTCCTTGTTTAAATATTAAAATTACATTAGTGTATTTGGTTGTGTGGTAAAGGCATGGTAATGGGGCAGGAGTGGGGGGCTATAGAGATGGCTTAAGAAAAACTGCTAGAAGCTTCCCCTGTGTCTGACAGCCAATTTCAGTCAGCTCCAAGACAGACCTGCCACTGGCCAAGGCCAAGCCCATCAGTGACAGTGGTAGCACTTCTGTGATAACATATTTAAGAAGGGGAAAAAGTTGCCACACAAGACCAATTTACAGCTGGAGAGAGGAATGAGAGTGTGTGAGAGAAACAACTCTGTAGATACCAAGCTCAGTGAGGAAGAGGAAGGAGATGCTCCAGGTGCCAGAGCAGACATTCTCTTTAACCCATGGTGAGGCAGGTTGTCCCTCTGCAGCCCTCAGAAGTTAACAATGGAGCAGATAGCCTCCTGCAGTCCATGGAGGACCCCACATTGGGGTGGGTGGACGCATGAACAAGGCTGTGAGCAGGGCTAAGGAAGCCTGCGCTAGAGCAGGCTCCCAGCAGGATCTGTAGACATGTGAAGAGAGAGGAGCCCACACTGGAGCAGCTTTGCTGGTAGGTTGCTGGTAGGACCAATGACCCCATGGGGGACCGACACTGGAGCAGTCTGTTCCTGAAAGACTGGTCCCATGAAAGGGCCCCATGGAGCAGTTTGTGAAGACGTGTACCCCATAGAAAGGACTCACATTGGAGAAGTTTCATGGAGGACTGACTCCAGTGTGAGGGACCCCACACTGGAGGAGGAGAAAAGTGCAAGGAATCCTCCCCCTGAGGAAGGAGCAGGGGCAGAAACAACATGTGATGAACTGACCACAACCCCCATTCTCTGAACCTCTGTGCTGCTCAGGGGGAGGAGGTAGAGAATTCAGGAGTAAAGCTTGGGAAGAAAGGAGGGGTGGGGGGAAGGTGATTTATGATGTGCTTTTATTTCTCATTACCCTTCTCTTGTTTGGTACTAAATTAAATTAAGTTCCCCAAATCAAGCCTGTTTTGCCCATGACACTAATTGCTGAGCCCTGTCCCTGTTTTTCTCTCAAACTATGAGCTTTTCATTATATTTTGTCTCCCTTCTCCAGTTAAGGAGGGGAGTGATAGAGTGACTTTCATGGGCACTTCGTATCCAGAGAGGGTCAACCCACCAAAATGAGATAAATCACATTTTTAATTACAATATGGGTATATTATTTTTAACTTAATCTTACATCATTTACCTTCTGAAACGATCAGAGACCATAGTTTTCCCATAGAATTTCTTTTGTTACTGTCAGGTTTTTTAGCACTAGAAATAAGATAAATCTCTACAGGCTATAACAACACCCAAGACCTATCAGACACTAAATATTTGAATCACAAAAGGCCAGATTTTCAGATAAGAGCCCACGACAGGGAATTATTGATCCTAATAAGTATACTCAAGGTCTTCTCCTCAAATAGTACTTGAGCACCACTTACCTTTCTTGGAAGAATTTTGAATTTTGGCTCTAGCATGTTTTTACCATTAGGTTTATCTTTAGGTGTACAATGACCTGATGGAAGAATAAAAAAGATTTTTCACTGGTGCTGATTTTATGCACTATGTGTCCTCAAAATTAAGTGATAAAAACTTATTCTAGAAATTGACTTAAGAATTTACACTGCTTTTTTAAAAATTATTATTAGTAAACTTCTTTAAGACTAGGGACTAGCCAGAATACCACACAGGTAATGAAAGCCACATATTGTAGGGTAGGTTGGGGGGGAGGTGGGTGGGTGTTATTACTACTTTTTTAAAAATTATATCTTATGTATTACTTCGCTATATTCCCTTCTAAAGAGCTTTTGAGATGAAAATCTAGGTGTATTCTGAAAAAGCCACTATTTTAGAAAGAAATATGACCAACATGTATTTTACATCATTCAGCAGTCATTCAAAACATGCGCTTTAGAGCTACTTGCAGCAATGCCAGGCTTTGCAGAACCTCTCATTGAGAGGCACTGCTTTGTAATCCAAAGGGAAGCTACTTTTTACCAGTTTGATAAGTTAAGCTTTTTAACAAGCCATCATAAATTCAGCAAATATGGAGCCTGCACCCATACCATCAGAGGTGTCACAAGTCTAAAATCAAGAACTCTTGTTTGGGAGATGAAAGTAACCTCACAGAAATACCTGAGACAGTGGGGTTTCTCTACAAAAATCAATGAGTTGCTCTAAGCTTCCAGTTCTAAAATGTTTCCCTGGTTTAATCTCAGTAACAACTGAGCACTCTCTACACATTTTATCAGTAGATTACAGAGCCTGTGACAGTTCCAGATGAGCAAAATTTTTGTTGTTTGAAAGACCAAAAGCCAAAAACCTGTATTTCCTCCCCTGCCTTCCAGTTTTCTACAGGAGTTGATAGTTGAAAGGCTAAGATAACACTGGACATGTATCACTGGAGGAACAAACACCACTGTGTTATGGAAGGTAGCTTGTAGCTACAGTCACATCATAGCGTTAAAACCTCTGCTCTGCAACATAATGCTGATGTTCAAGTGTAATCAAAGGCAAAATTTAATACCGGAACTATTTGGTAATGAAACACAGGAGCTCCTCTACAACTGTTCACACAAACATCCCTTGAAAAAGTGGAGAAGATAGAAACAGTACAAAATAAATGATGATTAGGAATAGAAAGTTAAGAGCAATAAAGACTAAACAAGTAAACAAATATGGAAGGGAAGCAAGCTTTCTCAACAGTTTCGGTTATGCTTTTTTCTTTCTCCATGAGTATTAAAATAGTAAGCTTGATTTATCCCTGCTTGTTTTCCCAACTCTTTGAAATATTACACTAACATGAGGATCTTGATAGGTACAGTCATGCAGCCTCAAAACTTTAGAAGTGAAAATCTTTAGCTGAATCCATGGGACCCGTGTACTAGCCCCAGCTGCTACAAGTCTAAACAAGGAGGGTCAAATATATGTATGGATAGGAGTGTTAAGACCATGAAAATACTGAACAGAACATCTTCAAGAATTAAATCACTATTTTTAGAGTTGCTTTAATACACACACATTCTTGGCTTTATTCTTTAGCAACAGTTAAAGAGTTCATCAGCAAGAAGGCTGTGCCTTTTAATTTCATGAAGTTTTCAGAAGCTTCTTCCTTCCCCTGTTCAAGCCTATACAGGTAGTCTAGTGAGAAAAGAGTAGAGGAGGAACCAAAACAATCACGTCTTGTAACACACGAGGCTGTCACCATGAATGTTCAGTGTAGAGCTCAGAGTTCTTGATTTGGAAATGCATATGGAACCTGATGCATCTCTATATGGATGTAGCTTTCAAGGAACCTGTTTTCTTGTAATAATTGCAAGTTTGTTCCATGGTGAAAGCCTGTTTGACACTACTGACAGATTGTTGCCAGCACAAGGGAGAGATGGAAATTCAAAACACACACACAGTGCCCTAGGAAAAAAGCTCCATGAAGTATCAACAGACAACAGCTTAAAAAGGCCAGTGAAGTTTAACATATTGGGAAACTGGGTTACTTAGCCTTAGTATTAAATTCAGAAGGCTAAGTTCTTCAGTCAAGAAGTCATTTGCTTCTTGTGTATTTTAACACAGAACAAAAACCAAGCATCATTTAGCTTAACTTCTTTTAAAAAAAAAAACAACAAAACCCCACAAAAAACCTCAACCCCCCCCAAAAAAGCACACAAAATCCCCAAACAAACAAAACGAAAACAAACCAGCAGCAAATCAGAAAAGAAAAAGAAAGAGCAAGGGAAAACTGTACCCCCTCCATTATTCATGTACCAGTGTTCAGGATTTTATTTCTTTAAACCAGGTTCATATACATTTTTAACTTTGCAGCCCTAGTATCAGTTACAGGTTTTTATTATGACAGTACATACTTTGTTCCCGACTTATGGTTATTGAATCAGCAGTTCTCTCACTGGCCTTACTTTTAAGTTTATTTGATTTGTCTAGATATTTTGTTTTCTCAACTTGTTTACTCCAATCAGCACTGCCCACCTGCGACATTGTGTTGGATACCTAGAAGAGAAGTTAGACTTCAGGTTATGTTCTGAAGCGCTAAACATGTGGGGTTTTATTATACAGCAACAGAATAAAGATTAGATGTTTAGAGCAACAAATTGTTGTAGCTCTAGCTTCAGTAACACCAGGGAACAATTAGGCTTCATTTAGATTATGGCAGTCAAAGCAGGTTCTTACATTTACACTGTGGATGTAGAACATGAACTGCTCAGGCATCCTGCGTGAGGGAGCAGGTAAAATATGAGAAACTGATAGAAGCTCTTTAACCCTCAGCATGGTACAACATAATAGAAGTTGACCTTTACTGTTGCAAAGCTAGTTGCTAGTTTATGGATGAGGGTGAGGGCAGTTGCATTAATTCAGTTCCACGGTAGTTTTTCCTCTGGGCAAGACTGTGTAGTAATCTCCTTGAACTGTGGAACCTGAGTCTCATAATATATACTTGCTGCCTTGGATAGTGGAGATAAAGGGAAAAGGCAAGTTGCTTTTCTTTTCTTGCAGGACAAGTTGTGCTCATAGACTCAAGAGGTAGTTTCTATCCATTTCAGAAAATAAAAGCTATTAAAACCTGGCTAGAACAGCTATGTATGAAACCATGTTGAGAAAGACAGTTAAATATTGCAAGATGGAGGAGATCATGCTGCTGCATCAGTAACTGAAACAGAGAGGACCTTCTAACCAGGATGCTACCCAAGAACATATTAAGTAAGAAAGCAACAGTGACTAAATATTTCAGAACCTCATCTATCACCCTAAAAGCCACAGTTTCCAGGCCTTTAGGAACAGGAAGAAAAAGCAATGTACTTTTCCAGGACAATCTTCAGACTATTACTGAGTTTGAGATTGATATTTTTAGAGAACAGGAAAATACAGTATATGCTGCCCATCTTTTTTGTGAAACTGTAGGTGTACAGGGTGAGCTTTTAACCAATAAGTGTACAAAGGTTACATAAGTTTAAGCACTAAAAAAGAAATAAAATAAGCTTTATAGTACATTATAAACCTGATAAATTGATAAGCCAACCTCTTTCCTTTTGTGTTGCAGTGAATTAATGCCCTATGAAAGGATAAAATCACTTTGTTAGTGGGGTTTTAGATAATTTTTGTTGTAAACCTTAAGTAGCCTTTATTACATCAAATTCAAGCCTGGAGTACTATGTTAGATCTTATTTAAAGGAGTAAGAACAGGTTTTAAAGAAGTTATTTGAAGTGAATGCATTAGAGAGAAGCATGTATTCACCTTTGGAAGGCCATGTGTGCACTGGTTGACAGAAGACTGATCTATCCTTGCAGTACTCTGAGGAGTTTGCTGGTCTGGGGCATCATGACGAGCAGATATAGTTGAGATTATACCTGACAAAGAAGTTGTCTATGACTTCCCCTAATATGCAAAATGCAGTCCTACATCTCAAAATTAGGTCACTGTTTAGATCTATGGATTAACTGGATATGAAGATATGTATCCTAGCTACACAATTTGAGACAATTATTTTTGATTAGTTTTTAATTGATTTCTCAGTTCATCAGCTACCAGCTCAAGCTGTCTTTTGCCAAAAACTCAGAAGTGTCTGAAGTTATTAGAACTTTTGAAGTGAAGGAAGAAAAAGAATAGCTCCTTAGATCAATTTTCTGTGCAACTTAATATTTGGTATGTCTAGACAACACCAATCAAGCCACCAAGCCTTAAATTCAGCTGATAGGGATTTCAGACATCAGCTTGAGTGGTGCTGGTGATGGGTTAAAGCATCTAAATTCCTGCCTTAAGGTATTCGGCACTTTCACTGAGGAGATGGAAAATGATACCTTAATGAAAACTAGGGTCACAGGGAGGCATGAACACCTCCTCCTGTTTTAATACTATTCTGCCACACCACAAGTGCCCCAGTAATCTGAAACTCTAGCCAATCCTCAGTGCTGCCACACTTTTATTTCCATCATGCTCTCTGTAGTCTATACCCTGCAAGAACTTTCTCTACTACCCACTTGATAACCTTCAAAACCCCAAGAGAAGCTTATTGGGCAATAGAAACATTAGTTCTGCCATCCTTTCTTTCCTTGGCAGTCAAATATTGCCATAAAGGTGTTACCTGTGGGAGACTGGACATTTTGTTCTGACAGTTTAAGCGAAGTGTTCTGTAAGGGCTGAAGCCTCTGCGGTGCGCTGGGAGGTGGCGGCTGTACTTCAGATGATCCACAGCTTTGCAAGTTACTAGTAAGAGATGAGGGCTGTGCTTGCAGAACAGCATTGCAGGGTGGCCTCTGTAAGCACAACGGTATTGTCTGGAAAGAGATTGCAGTAGTTAATACAGCCAAATCTTCAGTTTTGTAGCTAACTTTTGTAGCTACTTGATCCCCTTTACCCCACCCCTGCTCCCATTTCCACTGTTTATAGCTTTAAGTAATCCTTGTATTGTGACAGCAATCTAACATTTTCTAAGAGTTTAGATGACAAAACCCCATGAGGTAACATGCACTGCCTTGGTCTGACAGATACAGAAAACCTGTGAGAACAAAACGTAACATGAGAATTTGGAGTACAATGATTGTTGTTACTCAGAAAGTCAGGGGCTGTTATAACTGACCGAACCGAAGCATAAAATTACTGCATCCTGTTTTCTCAAATTTATTGCTGTTATTCTGCCGCTGCAGAGGCTGCACTTTTTAAACAACAAAACCAAAACCAACGAAACAAAACAAGCAAGCATTGCATAACTCCTCCCCTCAGTCTTTGCCTCTGCTTTGCAGAAAGAACAGCCAAATAATAAATTTGCAGTCTGGTTTCTCACATCCAGCTAAGCACTTTAAATGAAAGCAAGTCTATTGTAAGAAGAATGAAGTCTTTGCTGTGGTCTTGCTTTGAAATCCAAGGTCTCTATCTCTGGTAGCTTAAAGAGAAATTGTGAAAGACAGCTAACCCTGACAAGAATTAACACCCACTATATATACGAGAATAGAGCAATTCAATCTTAAAGGCATTAAAAATTATTTCCAGATGAAACTGCTGTTGCTCATAATAATTACCATAGTAATAAGTAATAGAAAGTATCCTGAAAAGTATTAGCATATTGTACAATTTATTTGTTTTCAGATGTAGAAGCGGGGTTATTCATAGATAAAAACATTTAAGTTGGGTTTGCACTGTTGCTTAGGTCAATGCTATACTCCAGATCAAGTTGGAAGGGATTTTCCTTTTTGGGATGGAATGGAATGGTGGGATGTGTGGTGCATTCTCCCCCATCTTTTCCCTTCTCCTTCACCCTACATGGAATTATCACCGAAATTGCAAGAGGTAGAAGCTTCAGGAGTTCTCCCAGTACATCAGCTTGTTAAAAGTAGGTTATGTATCTGTATACAAATAGGAGATTTTACATCTCTGTGTAAATCAGTCCTAAAGAACAAGTAGCATTCAAGCCATATTCATTATATCCTGGTAAAGTGGTGTCATTTTCATACCGCTGTATATAATAACTGTTTAGGGCAAAAAATATCCATTCTAGTCAGTTTACCTTAGGCTTTTTCATAGAAGTTGAACAGGTCTGCCTGGCTCCAGTCTGTTTTGAGCAGGTTTCTGTAACTATAAGTACAGTGAGATGGGCTGAAAGAGGGGGGTGGCAAAAATAAAGGTAAAAAACAAACAAACCCCAAAAAAACCCACCAGTCATTCACATGTTTCATTATTCATACATACAATATACGAGTTGCAGTTGTACCTAGAGCACCAAACCTCAGAAAGGAACATTATCTTGAATACTTTGACTTCAGCTTGATGTATTTGGAGAACCTCTCTCAGATACGAAAAAGGAGGACTGCAAAGATTCCTGCAGGATCAAGGTCTTTGCTTCCATCAATGACTTCACTGTTTGCTTTCCCACACTGCAAAGGGTTGAGTGTTCATCTCATCTTACACTGTTACCTCATACAGATACCTAGATTGTAGACCTCCAATTTAGCCAATCTAATCTGTCCTGAAGAACTAAAGAGAGTTCTGTGTACAGAGAGAAACATAATTCTGATGCCCTGATACTGCAGCACTGCAGTGTCCCTTGAACAAGCTTGAGGCTCCTTAAGCACCAGGGCACCACTGACTTTGGCTCCACAGTCAATGCTCTTGGCACTTTTGTCCCTTAGCTTAGGGACTAAGCTTTACCCACAAGGTGCAGACCAGAAGATGAAAATAAAAGTAAATCACACTTCCAAAAAGGAATCAAAACCACAGAAGTAAGCTATAGCCTGATAGTCAAGTCTCCAGGTTAGATACAGAGACCTCTTGCTAGACAAGTTTGGTCCCTAAAGTTTTTCCATGAGATAAGTTGAGCAGATGGTGTAGTGATACTTTTTTTTTTTTCCACCAACAAACTTAGTATTAAGACACAGATTTAATAGCACCGGAAGTGAGCCTTCGACATGGAGCAAACCTACAAGGGTAACTGAAATCCTTGGTAAACACATGGACCAACAGCTGCAAACTAAGAAGACATACGTATTTTTTTTTTTCCTACACAAACATAAAGGGAAGCTTTCTGACCCAGTTCAGAGTCACTGCTATCTGAGGAGCTAGAACCACTGCCAGTACTGCTGCCAGAGGCTGAGGAGCTGCTGCTGTCGCTCAGTCTGCTTGATCCAATACTGGACTCGGCATTGGTTTCAACTGCAGGAGAAAAAGAACGAGTTTAGAACAACCTACAATGGAACAATCTTCATATAAAAGACTAAGATCCATCTTGTTAGGTCTGGTGCCAGACTCGATGCTGAGGTCTTTATCTATAGCCAGCTCTCCTCCTTCCCAAGCCATATGTACTCCAGAATTGTCATCTTGTCCACCTCCCCACCATCTGACTATTTTGTATCTGCAAGGTTGATGTAACTCTGTTTATAGTGATTTTTACAGTCAAAAAGCTTTTTCAAACTGTGCTGCTCTGATGGAAGCTTTGAAAACGAGAAGCTACATGGATACCTGTTTCCCTGGACACATCTTAAGTGCCAGCTAGCTCTTCCCTGTAAACAAGCCAGAGGCCAGTTGTAAAGATTCCTAGGCCTGCCTCATCTCTCTCCCCACATCATACCCTTCGCAAAACCTTCTTTAAGCTTTTGTTTCTAGGATGTTTTCAAGCCACTGCGTATACCAAGCAGGAAGACCATTGACTGAGCTAATGCTGGATGCAAGCCTGTCTCTTGCAGGGCTGCTTCTATCATGTCAGTTAACACAGGAGCTTAATAGACATACAGCAGAGGGCAACAATAACACTCACTAATTTAATGAGGAACAACTTCATCTGTGAGGGTAGCATCAACCACATTGATTTGTTCTCAGTCCCTGATGAGAACCACCAGTACGTGTAGATATGCTCCTATAGGTACTGAATTTCTGGCTTTGATATTGAAACACATTATTGCCTGAAAAACCGAATTGATTCCCCTAGGGCACTTAAGACTAAGACAACACAGCACCCCTGTTACCGATGCGGAAGCTTTTCTAGCTTGATAATATCAGTGAGGCTGCAATCTAACAAGCATAACTAGAGGTGGTTATTCTTGAATCTCTAAGCCACAACAAGTGGCAAACAAATATGTAGACTGTGGCAAACTCCTCCTCCCCCACCATATTTTCATATATCAGCCTAAGGGAGAAGGTGTTCAGTGTCCCTTATGCTCTGAAGGTGTTATCTTTACTTGTAATAAAGGATTAGGTACAAGAATAAGGGAGGTGTCTTCGACAAGTAACTGACCAAATTTGCTGCTATGACTCCAGCTCACTCAACAGAAGAATAATCTTAAGACCTCAGCTGTTGAGGAGAAAGCCCCCAACTGTATGACAGTACATAAGCGCAAAGGGAGAATCCCCCTCTAAGCTCTATCTGTTACAAATGAATAAAAGTAACATTACACTTTAAGATGTGCTTCTGGGGGTTTAGTTGACCATTGACATCTTGTAGCCTCTTCTCTAGCTCTTGTTTCCTCTCGGAATGAAGTTGTTGTTTTGTCTTTGGTGTTTTTTTAGCTGCATGTGAAATAGAAGATAACACTGCAGCAAAACAGAAGAAAAACAATCTAGAGTTGATCGGTTTGTTGTTTGGTTTTTTTGTTCGTTTGGTTTGGGGGGTTTTTGTGGGGGTGGGGTCGTGGATGATAGCGCAGGGCTGAGTTGGTTTTTTTAAAGCATCATTTATGCTACATACCCTGCTGCTTCCTTGGTCTCTTCCTCAAACAGGTTGCCACATATTTCTGTAGTTCTCTGAGTGTTGAAACCTTTAAAGTTTCAAAGTCTATTTCTATCTCATCAGGGTTAGAGTTCCTCATTGAAGGTTCTCGTGACTGTATTATATGGACTACTTTCCCAAGCTTATCTCCAGGGAGTTTATTTATGTCCAAACTCAACTGTCGTTTTTCATCATAATTCATAGATTTGGCACCATCTTCATCTTCTGACTTATGTGCCAACAAGATCTGCTGCATGGTTTTCTTTGATTGACTGCAAGAAAAAAAAAGCATACTGCAGTAACAGCAGTTTAAAATAATTTGACACCTACACAAGTCCCCCACACTTACATGTTTAAGGACAGCTTTTTCTTAGATTTCTTATGTTTTTGATTTTTCTTCTTTTGAATCAGACTTTTTATTTTAGTTTTCTCCTTGTTCTTACTTTTCTCCCTTTCAGCTTTCCCTCTTTTCTTTCTCAGTCCAGGTAAGTACACTCTGGTCAAAGCCCGCAACTGCTGGTGAACAGCTTTAAGCTATCAAAATACAAATGAATAAGCAAATAATAATTCAAAAAATGCTTATAATGTTAGACAATGTAGGAGGAACAATAAACTGGTCCTAAATATCACAGGAGATTTGTGGCAGCTGAGTGGATATTAATAGGATGTTTGCTTTCCAAGTGAAGTTTATTTTCCAAGCATCTTACTATATTATAGTCACAGACTATCAATATAGAAGATGTAAAGCTACTTATTTTATGCAGACATTTCTAACAGCAAGTTGTCTTCTAGCATTCTGTGAAGAGTGAAAAAAGTTTTTTTTAAAATTTCACTGTAGAAGCATCCAGCAGCCTCTCTAATTTCAAGCATTTGGGAAACACATAAGTGCCTTATTAGGTTAGATCTCTCTACAGCGTTACTGATTTAGGCTAGCGGGACTGGCCTTGTGCATCTTCAACCCACAAACCCCAGCTATGTTACAGTATAAAATGACAAGTTGGGACATACTAACAGCTTCAGAGAAAGACCTACCACAAGTTTAAATAAACCTCATGGGAATTAGAAGAAAGATAACCATGAAAATTACAATTCAGATACACTGAAAAACTTCACTGTTGCAAAAGCTGTCTCGTAGCCTCTTGGTTGTCCTCACACATTTATAAATTGATGAAGCTACTCAACAAATACTGAAAACTAAGCTGTCCCTTGTTTGACTACCAGAACAAATGCTAGTTTACCCCACAGTTTATGGATACAGCAGCAGCTTGTTAAAGCCCTATGTTGAAGCAAAAGCAAGACCCATTCCACTCTTAGGCAGTGAGGCAAAACCATGCTTCACATTAGTATGGGCATGAGAGTCCCTCCATTTTACTTCATACGGAGCTTTCTGAAGCAGAATTTAATGACTTGCTTTTGTGTGGCTTAAAAGAGACTGAGTGTAAGAACAGAGCTTTTCAACCATATGAAGGAAATGCCATTGTTAAAAGAATATATCACTAAGCTATGTGTGGGATATCTGGATACTCTCATCTTACCACAGAAACACAGTTTTATTTCTTAAAGAGTTTGACAATCATCTGAAGAAGTGATAGGCAAGAGTACTAGAGCAATAAAACACTAAAATCAGTTCATATTTGCTAAGGCATTATTCACTTCACATTTGAGTTGCTTCCAAACAGAAATGGAGTTCTGTATTAAGAAAAACAAATGGCTACAGAATCTTTCAAATACTGATTCTTGGTGCTAAGCTTTAGAACAGAGAGTTGCAGGTAGCACTGTCAGAGAAATTGTAACAGCCGTGCACATTGAGTACCAATACTTACTTGCTCCTGAAGCTTTGCAAAGTACCCTGTCCTTTCCTGTTCAGAGTCTTCCGATGAGTTTTCTTCGGAAGAGTCATCATTACTGCTCTCACTGGAATAAGCTTCTGTCATTTCTCTTGTAGGCTCTGGCAGAGGAACACTTGCAACAGGTTCATGAGGAATTTTGGCAAAGTGCATCTCAAAAACATCCTAAGGAGTTAAGTTAGGGAACAGCAGAGAGGTCAGCATATTTTTCAGAATTGTAAAAGCATTATGAAGTTACTGCTTGTTTTCTAGAACTACAAAGCAACACAGTAGTTGAGACATTAGTAGATGCTGCATCAGGACACGAGATGACTACAAAGGAATCTTATAATTCTACTCTTTTTCAAGTCTGACTTAAGTGATAACTCACCTGAAGTTTTCTTGCCATAGAAACTATTTCATGGTCTGGAGAATTTTGCTTGTAGCAACTCATGAACATTAATCTAACATCTGTAGCAAATTCTTGTATATCGCTATATTCAAAACTATCCATTTTCTTCTAGAGGAAAAGAAAATTAATACAGGTTTAGGACTTAAAGCTAGAGTGTACACCATGAACTGGCAGAGAAACAGGAGTAAAAATTTTGACATCCAGTATGAGATTCAGTTTATATCAAGACAATAAATATTGTAAGAACTATTAGACTTGCTTCTCATTTCAAGAGTGCCCCTTCAAGAAAAGGGATTTCCTCTTTTAAACAGGCTTGCTAACTGTAATTGCTGTAAGGACTTTGTAGTACTAGTTTCAGCACTAGGTCAAGACAACAGTGTTCTGGTGATTTTATATGGTCATGTACTCAGCACCTGCTTTTGATTCCAAGCATGGTATTTATACAAGCAATTACAGATTAGGCTTTGTAACAAAGTAACAGGCTAAAATTTGGGAAATAACCTTTATATTGTGTAAACCAGAGTCACAGAATGGTAGGGGTTGGAAGGGACTTATGGAGATCATCTAGTCCAAGCCTCCTTGCTAAACAAGGTTAATTTAGATTATGTTGCACAGGAACGTGTTAAGGTGGGTTCTGAAAGTCTTCAGAGAAGGAGACTCCACAACCTTTCTGGACAGCCTGATCCAGTGCTCCGTTACCCTCTCAGTACAGAAGTTTTACTTATAAGCCAGTTTTCAAGATAATTCAATAGACTTGAAGTTTAACCCTGCCCACAAAGGTGGATCTTCACTTGGCTACATACTTCAACTCCAGACAGATGCGCCCAGTTCAGACAGCACTGACCACATATCTCCATCTAGAAGGGTTCCTTTTCACAGAAAACATCATGTAGATACCAAGAGTTGATGTTCCATGGCACTTCACCAAGGATAATGAGATTCAGAGAGAAGCATGACATTACAGAACTGCATTTTGTTTTATAGAACATTAGCAACAGCATTTTGTGTACAGACTGAAAGACATTTAACATGCAGCCTGCATAGAAGTGCTTCATGGAGATAGTAATTCCCTCACTTATTAAATTAGCTTGTTCAACAGATAGTAGATTAGCCACTATGCACGTGAGTCACAATGAGACTCATAAGACTTCGGTAAGCTGTGGTTTAGTTTGTCAAGAGATAAACGTGATGATGATTTTTATGCCCATTATTTCTTTCAAAGGAGAAGCAGCTTTCATGACACCTTTTCAGCTAACACTACTAAAATCCAGTCATTACACAAGTCATTCAAGGAAGCACACCAATAGCCCAATTCCCTCTGAAACATACTTACTTTAATGGTTCCCAGGTCTGTAGGACATTTGGTGACCCCTTGGTTCTCACCTAGTGAGAAAGATGCAACATCTACAGGTTTTATGAAAGGCCAAGCATATGCTGCATGTTTCTTAGAAAACATTGCTTTAAGTATTTCATTACAATGTTTCAGTTGTTCTGACAACTGAATCTTTTTTAAAGCTTCAGGTGACTGTTGCGAATCTGGCAAGCATCTTTTCAAAAGCTTATTTGGTATTATACGTTCACTTTCACCTCTGCATGCTTTAACAGCTTTACTTTTATTAAGTGTTGTAGAAGATTCACCACTTGCTGTGAATATTGAAGTGCTTGGAGTTGTAGTGTCAGCCTTCCTTCTCACACCTTTTTTTGCCTAGGAAAAGAAGATTTTACAGTCTAAAATAACGATGAACAGAACAGTGAGAGAATGATCAGCTTTCAGACTACACACAAAACAATAAATCTAAAAAGTATTACAGATATTGAAGTCAAAGCAGAATGTGGCACTTCAAGTGCCAACAGAAAACCTACAAGGCATTACAAGTTCAGCATGCCAAGCTCAATCTCAGATGCAAAGGAAAAAACAGGGTGTACTGTAGGTCAGGTTGTGGTCAGTTTTTGGCCATTTGACAAGACTCCAAGAAGCTGGTAGGTTATGACATTACCAGAAGATGACTGCCATGTGAAGGGGAAAAATTACTGCAATTCTTCTTAAGCCTGGTTGAGGGCTTTATGTACAAGGTTTATCTCTATTTTTCTTTAACCTGGGTGGTGTTTGGTTTGGAAACAATACAATGGCGTTTTGTAATCAGCGTTCACACTCTTCAGTAAAGTCTAAATATACACTGTAGGAGAGCCTGGCACATGAGCCTATTACTCATTGGAAGAGCAAAACCAAAACTAAGTCAATACAAGGGTGTTTATCTGATGAAAATGTCAGATGTTAACTGCAATCTGAATCGTACGTGAACAAGAATTTGTGTTTGAGAGCTACAAACACCTTCCAGGCTAGTTACACGGTGTTTAAGCAAACATGCTATTCTGGGGGAACCAAGCATTTGATTTACTTTGAGAAGTTATTAAATAGAAGCTAGAAATAGCTTTAATATTAAAACCATTATCTACACCTCAAGGAAATAACAGTTTCTGCATGAAGGTGAAGCCTACAGAAGTATAGTAGTACCCTTCAAGAATGACCATCTTCAAGTGCACTTTATTTTTTTGAGAACAGTATTTTAAAACCACATTTATAAGAAAATGTGTGAAGAAGTCATGCCAACTTCTGCTTTGTTTCTAGAATTAGTACTGGCCCAGTTATCTAGCAGAGACCTAGAAGATTTAACAGAGATCTTTTATCACAATAGACATTTTGAAAAGACATTGCAGTAAGTATGGCTCCTGTGGTTTTGCTGTTAGTGCCTGAAGGAGCAATTTCAATACCTTTCTTTCTGAAAGTTATTTGAGGAAACTTACTTTTGTTATAGGGACTGCAGTCGGCATTAAAGCAGTCAGCTGAGCTGCAGACAAAGGAGCTAGTGTAACCTGCTGTAGCTCTTGAGTCATCCCTGGAGGCTGCTCACTGCTTTCAGCATGTTTCTGCATTGTGCTTTGTTCGTTTGAAGTCCCAGGGTTAGGCTGCTGTGTTTCTGGTTATTTTAAAGACAGAAACTTTTAAAGTTCAGACATAACATGAGCATTGTTACATATAGAACCTTTGGTATCCTCCTCTACTTAGCACCATTACTACCTCAGCTACAACATTGTACCAAGTTATGAGGATTTGGCTTCAAGGAAGCTATGGATTACCCTCAGAGGGAAGATTAAAGAGACATCACACTAAAACCTGTGCATTGTACAAACATTATTGATAATAAGGGAATTAAATGGTTTTCTGTGTATAAAGACCAAGCAGCCAAGGATGCATCAAACTGCACCATGAAGGTTCAGGCTTCCTAAATATAGTTAAGACCTGCATACATTACTTAGCAATATTACAGATCTCCATCACTGATTTGATGACAGTTTAGACCAATGTTTTTCTGTATTTGATTTGGCTGGTTAGATTACTGCATGCCTTCTCCAGCTCTGTGATTCTGTTCAGTTCCTGTAGATGTTCACATTTATATAGCACAATGCTGAGCAACATCATGGCATTCTCTGAAAACTATAGAATGTATAGATCTATCTCTAAAGACAAAGGCTGGAAAAGTCAGAAGTATTTCCTTGATCACAGCAGTGTGCTCTACTATCCAATTCAAAAAGAAGTGTTTAGAACTTTTGAAAAGTTTGTACAAGCCACATGGGTATTTTTGTGCAAAGAGAACAAGGGGACTTAAATAGCATTAATACCAGCAAGATGGTGTATGAAAGCATCTCAACAATTGTTGCAGTCATTTGAGAATCAAAAAGCTAATTCGGCTTCCAACATATTTCTCAACAGAGATATTTTCTCAGAGTCATTTCTACATCTTCAACCAATGTATCTGCTTGAATTTTTACTCAAATAAGCTAGTAAGAGCAGTTTTCCTTGTAAACCCCTCAAAATTCTTGTGAAAGGACCAAGAAATCCACTGCTCATCTACCAGATCACTGAAAGATAGTGTTGCTCCTCAAATATACCTTCAGGAGCAACAGCTAGAGATCTACCATACTGTAATACTATTTTGAAGAAACATTTATTTCAGATAATACCAGCAACAAGGACCACCACACCACAAAGAAAAGTAAGAGAAAGCAAATGAGATCCTGAAGAGCTAAATGACTGCATAGCTAAATAATAAACACATCTGTTAAATGACCCAGTAAGAACTGAGCTAAGATCTCTGCTTCGTGGCTGTCAGAAGGCAAATAATTAAGAGGTATCAGGGTGAATAAGTGTTGCAACTTTTTCAAGACATAGTTAACATTTCCCCAGCAGCTGACAGCCATACTTCCAGGCCAATTTGGAATACTGCCTTGGAGGTCTCCAGATTAACTCAGAGATGCACATGTGATTCCAGGCACTACAGTGCCAGTTCCAGTCTTACTTCTTCGGCTATAAATATTTATTCTTTGCCAATGTTATGAGGTTAGATATAGAAATGAGCACTTTGTATAAGTGAAACAGGTTATAAGAGCAATTAAAAAGACACAGAAAGCCAGTGATGAGTAATAAGTTGTATCTAATCACCTGGCCCTTTGCGGTTAGGCTTCCCAATGTCATTTCAAGCACCTGCTATGTAATTTCCTTGTAAGTTCGAGATGTCTCAATTGAATCATCCTTTTTGTGGGCAAGAACACTGCGTGTCACCAGGAGTCTGCCTGTGAAGCCATGCTATTACATTACTGATGTTGTTAATTCAGATTTTTACCCCCCCTTAAACACACCTCATTAGTAAAAAAAAAATAAATAGAAACTTAGCTAGTAGCTACAAAAAAAATTAAAAAATATTATGACTGCACTGAAGCTGCTGAAGACTTACGGCAGTGTTGCTACTTGTCTGATACGTTCTGGGAGGAGTGGAGAACACCCTGACTGCTCCAGGGCTGAGTTGTGACAAGCTATGGAGGACTCTCCATTTCCAGCTTTTGCTTGCTTAGTATGGTAACAATTCAACATATAATAAAGGCCATACCTTCTGGCTTCTTTCCTTTTCCCTTTCCTTTTTTGAGACTCACTAGTCTCTCTTCTGGTGGCATTTGGGCTATCTTCTGCATAAACATTTTTTCTAGTTCTTCGGCCATGAACACAATGTCATTACCTGGCTGCAAAATAGAGTCAGTAACATTCAGAGTAAAGGTGAGGCTGAAGTAATGGAGGGCTACCTTGTAAAATAAACAGTCTACAGAATCCTGCTCCAACAGAACCCACCAGTAACAGAGAGGTCTATGAGTCCTTGCCATCCCTGCTCCCTCAACTCACTTTAATACAGTTTGCTTCATTATTGAAATACTCTTGCTCCCACTGTCTCATTGCACATTCCTATACTTGCTTTATATCCACAAACTTGCCACAGAAAAGGGAAAATGGGGTAGAACTGCAACTTATACATTCCTGGGTTCTGAAGAAAGCTGTTGGAGCACAAAGATACTAAGAGACAGCCAACAAACATCCAAGCAGAGGGAGATGCTCACACTTCAGATCAGGTTAAACTTGTTGGAGGAGCAGATCACAGCTCAGGGTTGCTCACCTTAAATTTGTATAGCAGTTACATGGTGCTTGCTGTTGAAGAGCACTGCAACTAAAACCAGCAATCTTGCAGGAGGAATCCTTATGCAGAAAAGACTATGTACTCAGCTGTTGTAACAGCAGTCTAGACTTGGCTTTCATGCACTCAGTGAATCCTAACCCCCTCCCACCCAACATTTTAGAGAAAATAGTTTAAAAATAATCATGAAGACATTGATTCAGTGCAGGCTCTAATAACTGATTGCTTGTATTGTTTACTAAAATTGGTTACTGGTAAGAGGCTGTGTTTTGCATACCTTGTTATATATGTAGCAGTTCAAGAACATAGTTTTAAAGTCTTCAATGCATTCTGCAGCTTTGGTGTAGTAATTGTGTTCTAGACGTTTTTTAATGGTGCTCAGGTCCATCGGTTTTTTTATAATGCTGTAATAATCCTGTGGTTTTGAAAGTGTTAGTCTCAAAAGAGATATCTACAGTATTAGGACATGAATATTCTTACACATTTAATTATGAAAGTTAAGTTACAAAACAGGGGAATTGCATTATGTGGGAAGGATTGTTTTATTTAAAGAAAATCTTTTCCCTATAGCCATAGGTACCACAGAAGTACACATTCAGAAACTCTTCACCTCGTATTTTCTCCTCGCTCTTTCATATAACATCCACTGTGCAAAGCCCCAAAGAATATTTATCTCAACAGGATGCAAAGCTATCCTGGTAGTAGTACTTAAAAAAAGTATACGTACTTCTTTGTTATCTCAAAGCCATTTACCTGAAGTGGCACTCCAGTTTACAGAACAGAGGGAAAAGAAGCCAAAAGACAGACTTTGACAAAGACTCAGTCACTGACAAAAAGAAGCCACCAAGTTTTCACAGTTGCTGATCAAATACTTCATCCTCTGGGTTATATTGGCTCTCCTCTCAGAGCTAGTCTAGTGAAGAATACGCCTGAAGGGTAGCTGGAATGTGAACTCCTGTGATTATTGTAGTAGCATGGCTAAGAGCTTGTGATTCAGAACATGAGTCTATTCCCTGTTCATGCATTTAAAAAAACAGAACAGGAATATTCCCACTAAATTCATATATATGTTGTGATTGTGTGAAGTTCATACTACTGAAGCTGTCCTGATGATCTGTGTTAGTGAAATAAAAAAAAAAGCTCAATACTTCTTAGAGCAGACCGTTGAGTATACCAAAACAAAAATCCAGAAAACTTTTATTTAAAACAGCTAATAATTAGGTGTTGTCCATTCTGCATCCTCTAACACCTGGAGAAGAGAGGCAAAGGAGGAAAATACCTTCATCGTCCTTGCCATGGAGCTAGAGGTTTGCTTGTTATTGTGCAGCAGTTGAACTAAATCATACTTTTAGAAATCAAGTGGCTGCCTTAGAAATCCAGAGAGGCATAAATGGCTGGAGGCCAGTTGCAAATGTTGCTACAGCTCTGATTGAATGACCCTTAACGTTAACCTTAAGTGACAGTTCCTTCCAAGAAGGAAAAAGGGTAAGAAAAGACAGAGAAAAATAGTCACTTTGATTGTGCTTTTGGACAAAGTGACCAAAGTAGTTTATCATGAGAAACAGCTGCAGATAACAGCTTTTGTCTGCTCTAAACAGAACCAATGATTTTATAGAATTACTTTCAGTAATCTGAGAGTGTTAAATAAAATTGCTTAAGCTGGGGGAGGAAAAAAAAGGTACTGAAGGACATGTACTATGGTCTTATTTAACACCTTTCTACTTATCTACCAAAAAGCAGTATCTTCCAGGTCATTTAAAATACCAGTGTATGACCAACCAATGTTTTCATTTGACTGAAAAAGCCCAGGTGATCCAAAACTGGAGCCTAAAGACACCTGAATTAAGACATTGTGTCACAAGACATTATAGTCATTTACTTTGTTGCAATTACCTTGTAACATAAATAAAACTCACGAGACAACACAGAGCAAGAATTTAAGCGTAAGATCTATTTCCTAGAAGAATGTTCTACCACTGTGGTGTGATGAGAACACCATATCAATTTTTTTCTTCCCTGATTTTGCAGGGTTTTAACTCCTGTAGAAACTTCAGAGCAATATGTCAAAGTTGAGTTGAAATTAACAAGTACTACAAGTGTAGTTAGGTTTATCCTTCAGACTGGATCCAGATTTGCCATTTACTTTAGGGTCAATCACAGTGGCTTTTCCATCCTAAAGTATTTGCTATTGAAAGAGGCTGGCTGCCTCCTATTAAAAATAATAAAGAAAAAAAGCCAAGGCAAAAGAAAACACTTATCATAAGTAGTGTTAAGAAATACATCTAAACCACCAGGGAGGTGGAAGACAACAAGACAGAATACTAACATCCAGAAACTCCAAAAGGCCTGTCTAAGCATTCTCATTATCCCTTAGAAATACTAATTTACTACCATCTCAGATTAGAGGTCAAATGAACAAAGATGCAGCATTTAGTATGAACCAGAGATAAAACAGTTTTCTTGCAGACTTGGATTAATTAAAGCATTTCATATGCAAAAGTAGTCTACCATGATCATTTGCATAAAAAAAAAAAGAAAAAACCCACAAACAACCACTTCTTTTAAACTAACATTCAGAGGTCTTGTAATACTTTACATATTACTACTCCGGTTCCAAAATGGTTCTTACAGGAAGGTTCAGCGCTGCTGCGTCTACAGGCTGGTGAAATGGCCAGGAAAAGTTGTGCCTCCACATGGCTTTCATGACCACCCTCTGTAAGTACTGAAGTTGGTTTGTTTGACAACCACTATTATTCTTATTTATATATTCTGGTGGAGGAGGGTTAATAATAATGGAACGGTGTTGGCTTGGAACAGACATCTTTAGCAAGTTTGTATTTCCACTTGTTCACAAGTCTTCATTATACATCTAAAAGAAAAAAATTTTTTTTCAGTGAAAATACCTAAATTTAATGCTGTTTACATGTTGACTTTTGTTTGTAGAGTATCAATACTGTAGTCATAGGCATACCTTCATGGTTTAACCAAGAAACATTTGGTTTACAGTGCATAATTGGATGTGGTGGATGACTAGATTCTAGGAATATATCATCTGTCTCCCCCAGCTTCCACAAATGAAGTCCTACAGAAGAGTTTTAGCCTAACAAGCAGCTTTACAGCATGCGCTGCAAGTCTCACTTCACACATAGCAATAACCAGGTATTACCTTCTTCATGCATCTCAGCCAAGTCACCACACAAAAGTCCTACAACTGCCAATAAAATGTTTTAGCATAAATGCTTTTCAAGTTTCTATATATTCACAACAGTATTTTATGCATTGTTATGTACCAGAGGACTCTAAAAGGTTCATTCCCCTTAACAAACAATTTGGATCATTTAAAGAACGCTGCAAGGAGCAACCATGGTAATTTGACTTTAGCAAATGCAGTATTACTATGCTGGAGCAGAACATGTAGGTACTTCAGAAGGGCAGAGGCTGTGTTTTGGGGTGCATAACACCAGAACTAAGTTAGGAAAGACCTTCACCAAGCATGATTACAGAAGTTCCAGTCCTTGCCTACCTTCTTAGCTCATCAGTGAGTTACAAACACACAGTCAAGAATCTCACTTCCTCCTCCCCTTTAAGACAAAAAAAGCACCATATTTTCTCATTCTGACATTAGTTCCTTGGTTTGCCAATGTAATGGGGTTTTTTGTGCATTCATTCAATCAAGCACTACTTACTCCATTATCAACTTATCTTGGTTTTCTGCTAAAAAAACAAAATAAAAATCTGAGCCTACTTTTCATCATGGTATGAAGTATTTAACAAGCTTCAAAAAAGGTCATAATAAGCTAGATAGCCCTCTTATCAGCATACCACTAGAATAGTAACTGTGCCCCACTCTTGCAAGAACTGTAACATTCCATCAGATGTTACATATCACACATCTTACATTTTCATCTTCGTTCTTTATTTCAGCATTCAAAAGCATACCTCTCCTCAAACAGCTCTTGAAGCTCAAGAGCTGCTCCGATTTCTCCCCCATGTGTTCAGCCTAGTCATTTACAGACTGCAGACATCTCATTGAACAGCACTGCCATCAAGGTAGAAACAGTCTTTTTTCTTAAAGAAGGAAAACACATCTAACCTGAGCTGTTAATACTACGAATAGTCCTGGGCTATGAACAAGCATATCTACACAGACACTACATCCATAATAAATATAGTACAAGATCAAATTGTAAAGCAGGTATCAAGACTACTGTTATGTTTCATAACACCTATTTCACTTGAGAGGACAATTTTAATAGTTTAAGCATTATGTTTTAGTTTCAAGTCATATAAACAACAAGCTGTGTTAATTTTACATTGGAAAATAATCATTCTCTGTCACCTGTGTTTTCTGATAAGACCAAATCTAGCACTTGCTCTAAAGCAAATCTCAAAAAACCCACAGGGAACCTGGTTTTTCTGGAATAAGATGTTCAACTGCCAGAGTACCATCTGTGCAAAACAGCTTCCGCTATACAGACAGGAAGATAGAGTTTGCCTTATGCTTAACAGTGTGCTAACTCCGAAGTCAGGAATTTCTCTGCTGCCTCCTTTTGCAAAGCTAGTTGATACAGGAGTAGGTACTGCAGTAGGGAATTTAGTATTTTTAATTCAGAAGTGACTTCACAATCTAATTTCCCCCCACCCTATTCCAACTCTTTCCTTCCAGCTGAGCATAGAGGCACTGAAACAATATAGCTATTGCTAACAACATAGCACTGAACATGTTGCATGTCAGACTTAAAGCAACTTATTTTCTCCTAAGTAGAGGCTGGTATCAGACTGACTTGCTCTACCTAACCACTTAGTCCGTACTTTCAGAATGAAAAATTGGAGATGTTTGTAGCTACTCAGAGGAAATCCAGCTACCTGGGGTACTGAGAACAGCCTGACTGGCATTGTCCTTCCAGTCAGTGCAGAGCCCTGCCTGCCTCCTGGCACAAGTCAGTGGCAAGGTCACCAGATACCCTCCGTTGATGCAGTACCACACTAAAGGCATCCATATTGCTCTTCCTCCACACAAGCAACACCCATTTGTTTTCTAGAGTTTGCTGCACACTTTTAGAGTCTTCGTGCCTTGGACAATATCAACATCTGCCTAATATAGAAAGTGAATGCAACATAACTTTTATTACCAAGTACACAGTCTCAGGGTTTGCATATGTTATATTCAGATAGAGATGCACAAACAGGTAGTACTATCCAAAACAAGAAAAGACCAGAAGTTAATAGGAATTTTTATGCTGAACATAAAGTCTAGAAGGCCAAGTAAATTCCAAATATTGAGTTGTCTTGTGTGCTCCAGCAAGAAGGAAAGGAAGGAGGAGAGCGCAGAGGAGGAGAGCAGTTTTTACAGCTACAGAAGCTGTAATTTCCTCATCCTTTCCAGTGCTGCAGGCAAAGATATAACAGCAAGCACAAAGAGCTAAGTGGTATCCATCACTCTCTCCACCTGAATATATACTTTGTATTTAGAGGAATATATGCTTCAACTACCAAACAACATATAACTGCATCCAGTCCCAAGAGAAGCTGCTTTGAATATAAAGTGTTTCTACTCCTATATGGCATTTCATGCACCCCCAAGAGCTTACAACAGAAGCCAAAAAAAGCTGAAAAACTTAAGCTGAACATACACATTACACACTGGATAAGAAGAGTGTGCATAGTTTGCACCAACACACATCATGCTAAACGCTAACCTTTTAATCAATGTACATATCTCAGAATGGGAGAGCACAGACGCACAGAGGATCTGCCTCTCCTATACCTGGTCAATATTAGAAGAACTGGGAAATGCTCTGAGGCAGTTTTAAGAACCCCACAGCCCAGACAAGTCCATCATCCACTGTGTTCATCTATTAGGCCACACTCCAGTTTTTCCCTGATTCTTTCTGCCAAAAACCACATTATGCAATATAAAATGCCAAGCTGCTCACCTTCCCTGTCTGAAGCACAGAGACTGGAAATTGAATACAGGAGTGGAAAGACTACACTTGAACCTAAAAAGAATCCCATTATAAAAAGCAGATAAATAACACCCAATACTGCAATAAGAACATAAAATAATATCTTATTTCTTGAACAGTTTAAGTTAGCACAGTAGAGTCTTGAAGGAAATTCAAATTTGGCATCAAGAGTGCCCAAGGAAACTAGGATATAATACAGTGCCTTGGGCCTAGATGCCTAGCTTTCAAAAGCTTAACTTACGGTGTGAAATCTAACTTCCATGCCAACAAAAGAACTAAGACAGCATCTTCTAAAGAACAAACAACGGTTTAGGTTTTGGTCAATCCTATCTTCCTCCTTCCCTTCTCCCTCATCACATAGCGCTCTTCTGTATCTTAAAATAAACCCCAAATTTATACAAATTTATACAAAACTACAGCAAATGTGTGATCAGGTTCCAGCCAGCTAGACTGTTTGATAGTTTTCAAAGCATCCCTTCCCAGCTCCGTGTGTCTTCAAGCTGGTAAGGCAGGTCCCAAAGGTCAAACAGTTTCAAAAGAGAAACCTTGAGTGTCTCCGTAAGGCCCAGTTTAAAGTTTTTAGCTAATCCAATAGAGATAACTTTTCTTTTTAATTTAAGAGCAAAAAGCAAATAGCTGACCTGAATTACATTACTAGAAATGTCAAGGCTTTTAGCAAAAACTCATCTCTTTTGATAATCCAACTTTTTTCTCTTTTTAAAGAAAATATTATTTACTATCACTGATCTTTCTCTAAAAGCATGCATTAGCTAGCCTACTGGAAAGGCAGCTATTTCCCCTTGTTTTAGCTCAGCTTTATAGCTACCAGCATAGAACCTGCACATATCACGCCACTAGTCAGAAACAGCAGCTCAAAGTAGTATTAGTATAGCGTATACAGACTATCAGACTCTACACACTAAGAGCATTTTATTCTTCAAGGCCTTTTTAACAGGTTTGGTTTAGCTGATAGTCTATTAGCACACAGAAATTTTATAAGCAATAGTGAACCCCCCCATAGGTTGATATATTAAGGCCACACAGAAGAGAGCACAGCTGTCTTACTGCAAGTAGCACAATCTCTTCTTTCAGAAGGACAGCTATCCCCTTACAGATAACCATAAAACAGCATCTCATTACTTTTAGGACCACTCCTGGGATACCTCAAATAAAAGTTAGCTATGACGACAAGACATGCAAGCTAATATTAAATCCTCAGAAACCACTGACTACAGCTGCTACCATAAGCAACCAGTCTTACTAGCCTTGGGCAGTTCAAAACCAAACTACCACCCTCAGAGCAGACCAGGCATCTTTTTACCTTAGCTTTAGGGAAAGCCACAAATTCACTTCTTCCCCACCTGATGAGTGAAGGAAGAACAGAGCTTTTGAAGAAAAACAGAGATGTCTTTATCATCTCCTTACTCCCTCGTTTTGCTCTCCAGCACCAACTCAGCCACACACCTGCAACCCTAACTAAAACCTGACCTATCAGTGGTTCTCACTGGGAAGCTATCAGTACAAAATAGAAGCAGCTGTTAAGGTCTAAGACACACCAGATGGTTATTTATGCCAGACCTACGCACTACTTAGTCAATAAAGCCAGGTGGAGGAATGCAAAAAGATGAGTGCTTCTACTTAAAACAATTTTGGTTTTGTTTTCTTAGCTTTAGGGTCTTAAGTTTAAGATAATAGAAATGCTTATGTTTTATTAAATATCTTGGGACACGCTGTGTTTTGGCTGAAGAGGGATGCATAAATAGTATGTCTCATTAAGGGCTATACAGTATTCACACCTTCCTTTGCTCTACAGATCCATTGCATAAATAAAAAGAACTGTATTTAGTAAATGAATAATAGTATAAAAATGAGTAGCAGGTTGTTTCCTTATGAATTTTATTTGCTGTCATTAAAACTACAAAGACGTGGAATTTAGCTAGCTCTTTTTGAGTTTTGGATATTAAATAAGCTTCTGTTCTCTCAGTACATTCAAAAACTTCATCCCCAGCAAGCTGTATACAAGGTAGCTCTGCAAAATTGGATTTGTATTTAATATGTTGTTCTATTCTGATGCATGTGTCGACTTAGGACTGAAATCTGCTTGAATTCTTACCATGCATGTGATTAACCCTTATGCCTTTTTTTTTTTCTTCTTCCTTTTTTTTGGTGGTTTTTTTTGTGGGTTTTCTTTTTCAGGAAGATGACCTAGTCAATGAACCAACTTTACTTGAATGACTGTTTTTCTGGCAGAAGTGTGTGTCCTGGCTTCAGCTGGGATAGAGCTAATTTTTTTTTTCTTAGTAGATAGAATAGGGCTGTGTTTTCAATTCAGTATGAGATGTGATATGAGAAGAATGCTAATAATATACTGATGTTTTCAGCTGTTGCTAAGAAGTCTAGGACTTTTCAACTCCCTGTGTCTTGCTAGTGTGCAGGTGCCCCAGAAGCTGGGAGGGAGCACAGCCAGAGCAACAGACCCAAATTGGCCAACGGAGTATTTCGTATCTTATAATGTCATGCTCAGTATATAGATAAGGGTTAGCTGTGTGGGGTGTCTTTTTTTTCCAAGATTGCAGTTTGGGGATTTTCTTCTCTAGGAGTGCTAGCCAGGAATGGGCTGGACCTCATTTAGTTCCCAAGGGTGGGGGAGGGTGAGTTCACTTAGTGAAGCATGAAGATGAACCAGGGTCATCATAAGAACAGGAGCCAGGTGCAGGAAAGAGATAATTGGGTTTACTGGACTGTGTGGATCCGGTGTTCTGGCACATTAGACCCACAGGAGTGCAAGGCTCTAGTAGACACCAGTGCACAGTGCACCCTAATGTCACCGAGTTATAAAGGTGCAAAACCCATCTGTATTTCTGGGGTGACAGGGTGATCCCAACAGCTCACTGTATGGGAAGCCAAAGTGAGTTTAACAAGGAATGAGTGGCAAAAGCATCCCATTGTAAATGTTCCAGAGGTTCCGTGTGTTCATGGCATAGACTACTTCAGGAGAGGGTATTTCAAGGACCCAAATGGGTACTGATGGGCCTTTGGTATATCTGTCTTGGAGATGAAGGAAATTGAACAGCTGTCCACATTGCCCAGTCTCTCAAAGGATCCTTCTGTGGTGGAGTTGCTGAGAATTGAAGGATAGCAAGTGCCAGTTGCTACCACAATGGTGCACCCATGACAATGTTGCAGCAGGACTCCCTGGTTCTTTGTGTTGGCTTTGTGTGTGGCAGGGGTTTGGTAGCAGAGGGACTACAGGGGTGGCTCTTGGGAGAGGCTTCTAGAAGCTCCTTGGCTACAAGTCAGCTCTGCCTCTGGCCAAGGCTGAGCCAATCAGCAACAGTGGAAGTGCAGGGGAAGGTGAGTGGCTGCATGGTGTTTGGCTACTGGCCGAGTTTAACCCATGACAGTACTGTATGAAGTACTTGTATAGGATCTAAAATATCTAGCTAGATCCAGCATGTGGTCTGTCTTAAGCAGACCAATCTGTTAGGAGCATATGGTTGAAGTCGTTGGGGGAAGCAGCAAACAGCTGCTTCCTCTGGCACCTCTACTGAGCTGGAAGTAGGTAATGCAAAGTTTATTCTTTACAAGTGTTGGGAAGGGGATATTTTTCCTGAGATGGGAGCAATTCCTGTATTTGAAGCAGAGCAGGTAATGGAAACCTTGCTCAATAAACCACAGCATGGAATGGGAGTGCAATCCTCTATAGGCATGTCTCAAGCTTTGCTGAACTAAGCGATCTTCTTGCTGGATGACTGTTACTGGGGAGCGTGAGGTTTTGGTAGTATTGATGAGACTGGGCAGTGAGATGGGAGGGGTACTGTCAAAAATCCCAGTAGCAGCAAAACTAAAGTGAAACTCTTGTCCATTAAGCATATTTGTTTGCTGTCTTATTCTGCTTTCTGCCTTTAACTTCCAGATTGTAACTGCCTAATCCTCCTTTGAAACTGTTCTCGTCTTGTAAAAATTTGTCAGCTGGATTTGTATGGCCATGCTGTGAATGAGGAAACACTATGTTTAAAAATTATAGTGGTTTGGTTTGTAATCACTTAGAAAACAGATTTTTGAAGAAATCACTACCTTTGTGTATCTGATGTTAAAATAAGTTTAAGAAGAGTGTATTACAATAATTTTTTATTAATTTAAATATGGTGTTGAAAAAAAGACTTGAAAAATATTGCACTATTCCTTGCTGGCTCTGCAGTCGCAGCACTTGCTACAAGTTCCTGCCTGGCTGTGACCTGTAGGCAGGTAGGTGCTAACAATACTTCTGGCAGTTTTCCCAAAAGTGATAACTGGATAGAGAGGAGAAGAGGACAACAAAAGTGTGGAAAGACGTGGTCACCTCTGTGCTTTTGTCCTCACCCAGCATCTGCTGTTTCCCAAACCATCCTACTGCCACCCACTTACATAAGAGATTAGAGTGACTGACATTCCTGACATGCTCCACAAAATGAATTTTTACAAGTTGGATAGGATGGCTGATCTGGAGCGGTATTTCAGTGGCAGACTTCTTGACAGTTTTCTCTTACAGTAGCAAGAGGCGAAGCAAAACTGTAAATGTGTTGTATACATGATGCAGCTTTCATACTGAACGCGCAGCCAATGTGAAACTAGGAAGGAAAAATCCCTAGTTGCAGGAGGAAGGAATGGGAAGGTGTCAAGAAATCAGTCTTTGTGGACAAAGGATAGTGAATTTATTTGTTATTTGGATGAAATTTTCATATAAAGAGTTAGTTTTATTTAAAAGCATGGAGGTTATCATGCTTTAGCAATGTAAGACAACGATTTATAACACTGAAGTCTTTGTGATAAGGAGGATAGTATGTTTGGGTCAGAATTTAATTCTTAAAAATTGACCCTAGTAATACTCTTTCTAGTAATGTTGAAACACTAGATGGAAAAAGAAGGAAATAGGAAGCTATATTTTCATAGATGTCTATACTAAAGCACACTCAGCTAAGCTATCCCTTGCTTATAATATAAGGTGATACCATGGTTAAGATACCAGCAGCTGTTTACAGACTCCCCCCCCCCCCCCCTAAAATGCTGGGGGACTTCCCTGGAGACAGTGTACTGGTGGAAGTGCTGACACAGTAATTCTCATAGCAGTTCTCTGAATTGCACCCACCTAGAGCTGTACTGAGTAGGGTTTCAAGACACGGCACCTGAGCTACTGTACATTACTTCCTATTATTAATTTAAAGCCAACCCTCAAGGTGCTGCTGCAAGTATTACTGCATTTCAGCAATATTGCCTCTGTGTTTGTGACAGAACTTTGAGCAAAATAAAATGCTCTGCAGAATTGTACAGGCTGTGTTCTGCAAATAAGATCTTAGGGAGAAATAGGGAAAAGTGAGGCAAGAGAATTTATAAATCAGATTCCTGATGCTCTTTTTATCTTCTACCTCACACTTCACTTACCTATTTTTTAGCACTTCCTAGGTTTAACGACGTATGGAGAGCATTATCCTAGATAGTAGCATTAATTTGATGCATATGTTAATAATTCACATTGATATATGCTTACTTTGTGGTTTTGGCTGTTCCTCTGAGACTGCTGAATCAGCCTCGTGACATGTGAAATGCAAACAAAATGGAAACCTTGTGAAAGAAGAGTTTGATTTGTTTTAATTTATTACAGTTAAATAGTATTTCCCAAAAGTATTCACTTGCAGCATGTTAATTTTGTTCTTCCAGTGAGCATTTAAAGTACTGCTTCATGCTGTGAATGCTGCGTGACCACACACATAACTATGCAAGTAACAAATACCTCAAAAACCATGAGAAACAGAGTAATGGGGCCTGAAGGTCCCCACAAACAAAATGTGATTACAGGAGTCTGCTCCAAGTCACAGCAAAACATAGCAATTGAAGTCAATGACTACTACTTTAATTTATAGGTGAATTTTGGCTCTCAGATACCACTGTAAATTCGGAATAGCTCTACTAACTTCAACAGAGTTGCCTTAGGTTTCTATCAGGGTGAATGATAGCAAAGTGTCATTGCCCTGTGCTATTCATTTAATGGGCTGTATCATTTTCCCAGTTACTTATAACTACGTTCACCTGATACTCTGTGGCGGAGTACCCACGAAAGTTGTACAGGTCTTTGGCACATACGGGAAATGACAGTGAAAAAATTCATCTGTCCCAGAAAATCACACTGTTCCTGCTTACTGCTGCCTTACTCACACATTAGAGCAGTCTCACTTGCTAGAGAAATCTCACACTTGATTAACTCAGCCTTCAGCTAGTGTCCAACCGAGGGACTACTGCCGAATGATCCCTGATTGGGGCCATATTATATTATCAGCTGATGGAGCTGGCAATTACCTATTTCTCTCTGCAAAAAATTAATTTCTTAACTCTTTCATTACAATTGAGTCAATTATTTCTGACATTCAGCCAGTGAGATGCTTCCTGTCCCTCTGCTGCTGGTCTCTGCCAGGCTGTGGATGAGCAGTCTCCTCTGCCTTGCTTTCAATTCTGGCACTTCATCTCACCCGAAACAAATGTGTCCCTCCAGCTGCTTTGCTCCTGCCTGAACTTACTGTGCATTGGGTCGGTAAGGGATGTCTGCTTACTCCTTGGATCTACTAATTTCTTTCTTTACCCATATTCCCTTCACTAATTACCTTCTCAAAATAGTTTCTGTCTGGTCAGGCCTTCATTTTTGATGGCCATGTTGCTTCTGTGCTTCCAGAGATGACAGCTGAATGAGGATGTGGGGTCTGCTCTGCTGTGAAAGGGATGGTATCCTGTGACACCACCCGTTCCTCCGCACCCTGAGCATGAAAAGAAGCCCTCAGTTACTAAAAGACTGATTTGTGTTCTTCCCTATGTAGGACTTTTATGCGTTATTCAGAAGAGTTCAAGTACACATCAGTTCTTTATCCCATCCATGACCTTTAGGCATACAGAGAGAATGAAAAAAAAAATTTCCAAACTCTCCTGACATGGAAAAGGAGACTCTTTCCATGGTGTGTAAAACTAGGAGAACCAAATTCTCAGCATGCTTTTCAGAACCAAAGATTTAAATAGGTCACCAAGGGCAAGTGAGTGTGTTCAGTATATTTTTGGAGAAACAAAGCAGCATGTTGGGCCTGAATTTCACCTTTTTCTTTTCTTTCATCGGATGCCTTCTTTGAATATGTCAGAAAGGGGCCTGTTCTTTTCTAGGTTCTCTACTGTTTGCCTAAAGCAACAGTACATGTTAAAATCCTCTGTATTAAGTCATAAGTTAGGGATCTAATTTCTGTTATGTATAAATCACGTAATTTGTAGTAGTTTGGACAGAATCTGTGGCAATAATTTTCAAGTGCAGCTATAGTGTGGCAGTGCTGCCATCATATGATTGACTCCAGAGGATTTGAGTGCCACTTTCACATGTATTGAACGTTTTAGATGCTCCCCATGCTGCCAATCTCTTCATTATGCTATGTGAGAAACCGAGGGTGGAAAAACAGCATCCACATCCTTACAAGCATATTGAATTGGTTTTCTTGAAGTAGTGTTCTTACACTAGCTCAATTCCCTGAGAAAACAATCTTTTTCTGATTTTGTAATGGTTTATTTAATCATAATTTGAATTTTTAAACCCTCTTCAGTGGTGGCTTTGTGCAAGCTGGGTTGACTCTACATTGCAGTTGGCTGGGAGAATGTGCATGTTATTAATTACTGCACCTCAGCTGAGACTTAAGAACTTTTTGAACTGCCCTAACACAGTTGTGAGCTATTACGTGTTCATACCTTCATGATCTAAGCTAACCCAAAGCAGACCTGACTAAGATGAATTTCAGCACAGTCATTTGCATTAATAAAATTGTCTTAAAGTTATGCTTGAAATGCAAAACACTTGAGGTGATGATTGAGGAGTTACATCCCCCAGATATGTGCCTGATCCCTCTGCAAAAGTTTACTACCCTTACAGCAGAATTGCATGAAAGGTATACTTTTATAAGCTCTCATCCTTTCCAATCCCAGATCATTCACCAGGGACCACTTGGAGTTCCTTAATAAAATATCTTGCTATGTGTTTCCTGATTGTGTCCAGTGTCCTACACTGTTACAGTCTTCTGCCAGTAGATGTCAGCTCAGAACTGGTGAAAGTTTATTCTGTTTGTTTCAAGCTAATTAAAATATAGTGGTTCTGTGGCTTTGGCCTTGACTTGTAATATCAGATTGCTTGTTCAGAACATCATAAAATATGATGCCACTATACAGACATTCAACGCAAGACCAGAGTGACATTTGCACCTCTGTGACATTTGTAAAGAGAGAGAGAATTAATGTGTCATTGGAAAAAAAAAAAAGCAGCTAGTTATTCTGTTAGTTATTAAACTATTAAACTTTAAGGAAAGATTTTTCAAGATTAGACTCTAGTTCCAAGTCGACATACTTCTAAATTAAGCTAGTAAGCCGGGGCAAAGGAACTGCAGTGGTGCAGAGGGTGGTAGTAATTTGTGACGTCCTCTACACTGCCAGAAACAGAGTTACTGGAGCACTCAGAGGAGTCTCTGCCCCAGTGAACTGGTTACCCCTCCGAGACAGTGTGAGGGAGGGTCATGCTTGCTCTGTATTGCGCTGTTGGGATTTTTTTAAATTTTTTTTTTCTTTTCTTCAAATTATAGGGCTATTTGTAGTTGGTATATGTTGCTGGAACATCATCTGAGAGACAAAAATTTGGCCACTGGTCTTTAGACTAGTATGGCACTGTACATGCAACCACACACTAGAACAGGAAGAGGTAGAACAGGTAGTATGTAGAGAAATATACCTCTTCCTAGAAGAGGTAGAACACGGAATATGTAGGCTTTATGGGATTATATGTTTAGTGAGATTTTTAAGTGTTACATGACTGTGTTTTACAGGCTTAATATAGCTTTAGCTTTTAGGTGATTGTGACACTTTGCAACTTTTTAAAATCTTAGTAATCTGTTCCTTGGCTCTTCTGCATGTGCAGGACCCATTATTTTAAGAACAAACCAAATTATTAACTATTCAGTCAAAGCCAAACCATTTCAAGCCTACTAGCTGCTTGTTCATATACAGAGAGGTACAGATGAGGTATTTACCTCATGTGCAGTGTGAATTGAAATGATCTGTATGTTTATGTGCTCAAAACATTTAGTTATAGTGAAATTATGTGTCACAAATAAGATTATTGAAGGTCAGTCTCATTGGTAATGGCTGTCTGAAGAACTCTTCCTCTTCTTGACTATCCCCAGCCTTTAGCATCTGCTCTAACTGCTTGTATGAGGGGCCTTGAAGCTGTGCATATGGATGCTGGTTCTTCAGAGCAGTGGCACTGGTATTAAAGCTGGTAGAAAAGCTGCAATGAAGCTGCATACACAGACTCTTGGCCCCAGACTGGTGAGAGATTTAATGAGCCTGAGATCCTACTAAAACTCTGTCCTTCTGCAAGGAACCTGCCTTGCCATTTCTGCCTGTGCATTCTGCATCTACTTTGTGGAAAACTCATCCAAGGCCTGCTTGACTTTCCTCCATCGCTGAACACTCCACCCTCCACGCGTGTCAGCAGCAGCTTTTGCTATTAGTGTCTACAAGCACATTATGTTAAAGCCAGTTTAATAATGTTAGAATTTAGCCTGGGAGAGCCTCTGTTACAAGTGCTGGTTCTAACTTTGTTTCAGGCCAGAGAAGTCCTGGAGAGTATAATAGTTTCTAAAATACCATAATGGAAAAAAGAACTAATATTTGAGGCCAGTGGGAATATTCCACCTCTCTTCGCCAAGAAGCCTGTGAAGGCAGCACAATACCAGCAAATGGAGAGGCTTAGTAAGTGACCAGCTCAGTCCTCGGAAGTTTGCCCTGTCTGGAAACCTTACAGACCATTACTGCTCTTGCTCTAATGAATGGAGCATTATTAGGGAGGAGAAATAATAACACAATGCTACACTGGATGCAGATGCTTGCTGTCAGAAGAACGGCTTCTCCCCCTTCACCCTCTTACCTCAGCTATGTTCTGCAAATAAATGAGGAAGGATAAGCAGTGTGGATGTACAGCTTTATACAGCTTTGGTCATGCAATAGGAAGAGGCCTTTGCTAGTCGGAAACGTTTCTCACCATATCAATGTGGCGATCCGTGGCTTTTGCACAGGGAGAGGCGTTGCATTAAATAAAACGAGAGAATGCAGTGAATGAGGAACCTCACACGGGAGGAGATGAGAGGTCCTTGCGGAATCCCACTCGTGCAGTTAGGACTGTCCCAACTTCTGCATGTTCTTGGCCATGGCCTGAAGCTGGCAAAGAACAGAATACTCAGTGTGAGACTGCAGCCTGTGTGCTGACACTTCCGACCCAGCTCCGAGAGCTGACAGGTCTGTAGCCGGAATGGGCAGCAGAGTCTATGGAGAGGCATGTTTCTGGGGCTGAGAGATGGGGCTAAATTCTGGACTCTGGTACTTGTGTGCAAGCAATAATGAGCAGAGAGTTGGGAAGAGGGTTTTGGTACAACCTTCCTTCTAACTGATGATAAATTAAATGTTTGTTCAGCAACACTATATAATAATTAAATAAATGTGGAGGACTAATCCCTCTGCAGGGTGTCTGCAGAAGTTTCTGCACCTGATTCTCTGAGTCCTGCACTAGGTCCTCCAGCCTGGAATTGCACTGTGAATATCTGGTTTTCTTCACAGAAAGGTTAAAATACGTTAAAATAACCTTTTAAAATAAAAAAATAAAATGTTGAGGTTTTGTAGAGGAGAAAGAAGCTAAAGGCCAGTCATAGATAGGAGAACTGTCTCTTTCTGTCTGTTTTTTTTTTTTTTTTTTTGAGATAGATGCCTGTCTGGAGTCTAAACAAGGGTAGTAGGATTTGTGTAAGACTGCAACAGCAGAGCATATTTATCTAACTTTTGCTTATTATTATCTAGTTTTCTGAATTTCTAAACCTCTGTTTCAACATATTTAGTATTCCTATTTCCTTTTCACCAGAGACTACATTTTGTGTTATGCATTTGGCTGTACTGAATGTGCAAGGATTACAAAAAGGGACTGTATGTGCATTGCTGCTGTACCTTTATATTTATCTACATGCCAAGATTAATCCAAGATGCAGTAATGTTTTGCCTTAGAGCAATTGTACCAATGAACCTTAACCCTGATCTTAAGAGACTTACTCTCTGTTCCTGTGACAGTTTGTTTATTCTTCACTTCAGGGCCTCTTTTGAGCTAAAACAGCCATTTAGAGCAGATTGTTCTGGACAGCTTTTCTGCCTCTGAGTAACAAAAATTGTGCAACTTGTTTCCATTTCTTCCTATACCTTTTCCAGGTGATTCCTGCAATTATAAATCGACTGTAGCATCCATGCAATACTGGAATATTCTAAATGTGGAGAAATGATGTGACTCATTAACAGTGTGACTTTTCAGCATCTTCTATTTGTAAAAATTGCTGCTTGCAGGGGACAAATCCCACTTTACTTTGGGTACTTATCATTATGAATACAATGTGTACAATGTCCATACTGGAGGAAAAATTTATATCCAGGCACTTTGTATATTTTCAGTTATTTGTGTAGATTCTTGTGCTGTGTGAGGGGTACATAAAATTATAGCCATGTTGTAGAAGAATGTTACGTGACGAGGGTTTAGTTCTGTGGTAGAGCTAGACCCCTGTATGTCAGTGGAAGGTGTAAGTGCTCTGTATTTCTTCAAGTATTTGATTAATCAAATTAATCAACTTAAAAAGTATTAGGTTTTTTAAAAAAAATCAGTCTCAAAAAGTGACTGATTGATCTGTATATTAAGCAGGAAAGGTTATTTTTTTAAACTTCATTATAAACAAATATATTATCTATGAATGGGTAAAGGAACAGAAATGAAAAAGAATTGTTTGTCTGTAGTACAATGGAGATGTCAAAGGAAAAATGGAGCCCACTTCAGCTGATGTTAAAATTAATAAGAGCTGGTTCAAACCTAGGATTTCTTACAGCTCTCATGAGGCACCACAGCTCTTGACTTCACTAATCAAGAACTAAAACTGAATAATTATGAACTATATCATTCTGTTCACTAAAGCAGAAAGAATTCCTGGGTAGATTTAACATGGTAAAGCTTGCTTTATTAAACCTTTTTAAATTAACCAAATACCTTACATTATTTCAGGTCCTGCTATACTGTTTCTTCTTATAGGAGAACTAGCGAAACAGAGACAAAGGTCAGTTCAGGGATATAAAAGTATTTATTTTAGAATTATATCTAAAATGAAAAAAAGTTAATCAGAGATGAAGGTATTAATCTTTATCAAGCTAAAATCTCCGGCTAACAGTGCAAATAGGTTTGTAGTAGACTAATAAATAATTTACTGCCCTTTTAAAAACACATTTTCTTGAATTGCAGTTGCAACATAATTTACAAATTGCTGGAAGGGAGATAGATTTTTGTTTATTTGCATTTTCACAGAGATTTTTGTTTCTTTGTTTCTGCCACAGAACAGAGACAGCAGTTATTTCTATAGTATGGCAAATATTCTTCCTTTCTGTTTGTATAATCCTCAACATAACTGAGACATTGCATTGCTTACCATAGAGAAAAAAATACATGTAATGTTTATGCAATTACTGATTTCTTAATAGAAGTATTTGTTAACTGTAACTGAGGTTCTTATCTTGTCCCCTCTAGTTCTATTTATCAGAAATCATGATCTAGGAAAATACGAACAAGTGAAAATCTGATTTAGTGTTTCATACTATATCCCATTAAGTTTCAAGCTGCATAACTGTAAATTCTACAATAATAATTCTGAACAAATATATTTATAGGCAGTTGAATAGATAGACTGAGGAGCTGAAGTGGAATCTTACAGGATACTTAAGATATTCTGTGAACACTTTGTACTACTTCCATTAATCCTAAATTTTGGGGAGTGTTAAGTGGATGCAATGAACAGAGCTGGGAATAAGCTTCATTACAGCTACAGCAGTTTATAACTCTGAGAAGCTGAAACCTGCTTATTTGGCTAGGCTAACAAGAAAAATGAAACACTGAGAGAAATCTCAGACTGGTTTTTCTGTGCAAGATCTGCTTAAGTTCAGGTATTGTTGTCCTGTAGTGAGGATCTGAGGACCTAAGCAGATTTTACAACATGAAGAAATGTTTTCTTGTCTGTATGATTTTATGCAGAATATGTGAATTTCTCAGGTGGTGCTCAGTTAGCAGTAGTTTTCAGCAAAATTATGTTGGAACATAAATAATTCTGAATAGTTCATGAAATATGAATAAAGGCATATTCAATACTTTCTTTTTTGGAGGCTCATGGGAAACAAACTGAATGGTGTTGCTGAAGCTCTTTTGAAGAGATAATCTGTAAAATTCATAACATGTCATGTACTTTTCCATTAATTTGGAATAGTTTTCAATTCTTTCAGTGTTCATTTATGATTAAAAATTTGGTCAAATGCCAATCCTCAATTGTGCAGTTTCTAACAAGAGCTATTGGACTTGTCCTAAAATGATTAACCAGTGCTGGAAGCATATCACTTTTCTGCATTGCTGCTTCTTCCTATTACAGAAGAAAATAGTCCTCTGTTGGGCAAAATGTTTTGCCCCTACGTAAACTTACAGAGATATTGTTACTTGTCTGTTTGACATCCACGAACACAGAAAGCCCAGTGCTGCTGTTTGCAGGATGTGTTCACTTGCACAAGGGGCATTCCCTCCATTGCATTATTGTGTACTGTGAATGTAACAGGAGTGGAAAAGGCAGAGCATCTGTCACACATGTTGATAAGGCTCCTGCTGCTGGAACATCTTTCTCACCCCAGAATACAGCAGGCTATGGAAAGATTTGTTTGGTCAAAAAAAGTGATAAAAACACAGAAAAGCCCAACTTGGATGCTTTTTTGTTCTCTTTTTGGCAGTGAATTTAACACCTCCTAAGTGAAAGCTCCCGTCTTTTCTCATTACTGTTGCATGTCTGAATTCAAATATCTCTCTATAATGCTGGGTGTGGTTTTACGTCCTTTATTGTTGGCATTTCCAATAGTTGTGGTGATTTGGAACCTAAGGATTAGGGACATCAGTTCTCGAAAGTAATGACAAAATAATAAGAAAAACTGAGTGTGATGCTACAAAATTAGGCCCCTTTTAACCCCTTTGCCCATGCCTGCCCCCAGGGCTGAAGCTTGCTGAGCTACAACAAGTTCAGCTGAGAAGTTTGTTTACAGTCTTATGCAAGGGGCTTTTATTCTGCATGTGTTACAAATAAGAGTTTTGGACTAAAAGAAAGATCCTAGAACATTACTCTGACATCTGTAAGTCATTATTGGAAGTTATATTCCTGGTTGAAGGATCTCTCCAACTCTCCCCTCCTCCACTTCTCCCAGATCTCTGCTGGAAAAAAAGCCATCCTCTGTATGTTTGAAGAAACTGGTTCTGATATCTCTTATAGTAGCTATATAGATAATCCTTATGGTAGAAGTCCAGTCTCTCTCCTCTGTATCAACAATGGCTTAACTACATGCCAATTACTGTGATAATAGAAAAAACCCTAACTTTTTGGAGAGCAAATTGTCTGGTGAACATATGTCTAAATGCTAAAGTTCACAGGCTCTTTAATTTGAAGTGGCCTGATTCAGCCACTCTTACTTGTGTTAAATAATATGTGAATTCTCCTAATAAGCAGAGCTCACAGGACCGGGGCCTTGGCTGAGTAATGGAGTATCCTACAAGGAACAAATGTAGCATCCTACAAAATAGTATGTATATTCTAATTTGCTTATTTTGGCCCAAGTCTCATCTTTGTTTGAGTCTTGGTCTTCAGCTAGTATTTGTTTGCTAGTACTGGGAAATCTGAACTCATGTAAACTGAAATAGTGAGGGGTTCCAACTTGCATCTCTTCAGTCAGATGACCTCATTACAGCTTTTGTCAACACACCTTAGACACTCAAGCAATTTCATTATCTCTGAGCAGAACAACTTATTAACTTATTGGCAAACTCATCAGTAATTGGTTGAACTGGGGCTTGATGAAGATGTGCATTATTAGTAAAACTCCCTAAAAACTTCATGAGCGAAGATGGGTAAGATGATACCGTAAATCAGAGTACCAGAATAGTCCATGCACTATCCTGGCATGCAGAACAAACGTAAGTTAATACCAAAAGTAGTAAAGTAAAACCATTTTATAAAAGTTGACTTGGTTTGGTTTGGGGTTTTTTTTGACAACTAGTATGCAAAAAAGGAAGCAAGCAATGTAATTAGATATTATAATGGAAATGTTTTGTGAAGTTTCTCAAATTAGCTGACAAGTTTTGTAAGCTCTTTTGTTAGATCCATAAAGAAGATTAAATTGATTTTTTTTTTTTTTTTGCTTTTTTTTTTAAAATTGAAAGAAAAAATATCTAAGTTTAATTCAACCAGTTTAGTTGTACGTGGAAAACATGCATGGTAGATAACTGTGAAAGACTTGCAGACAATTTGTATGTGCAGTTGATTGCTTTTCTTTTCAAATATGCTGACTTCAAAATCAAAGTGATAGCACATTTCTACAGTATATCATTGGTCCAAATACAATTTTAAAAATTACAGATAATTCAGAAAGTTTTCAAAATAATGCTTATTCTTTTGAACATGTTACAAGGACCGTAAGAAAGCAGAAAAAGGGGTGAACTAAAAAAAGATTGCTCACATTTACACAGCTAAATTAACAGTGGGCTTGTATAATGCCTTCCTTTCTAGTGTGTGATAAGCCCCATGTGCAATATCTGTATTTGTTGGCAGATGGAAGATGGAAGCAGAGGGAGGTTTTTCTCATTTAAATGGATCTGCTTTCTTGTGTTGTTTTGATTTTTTTTTAATAATAACCAAGAAATAAGGTATCCTTTTACTGTGCATGGCTATATGTTGTTTGTTGCTTAAAATTGCCCTGAGTGTATTAATAGTATAGAACAGCATTCAAATAATATCATTTGTGGTGGGTGTGGGAGTGAAGACCTCGTAGTTGGATTTGGGAATATCTACCATGGGAAATCTCTTATGAAATAACTGTTACTTTGTGCAGTGTGGTCCATTCCAAATGCTAACCATTTACTCTTCAGATATTTTTCATGAGCCTTGCAGATAAGATATCTCTGTGGGGATTGATTTAGCTGCATTTAGAAAACTAAGCTGTCACCAGAGATGGGGAAATCACCCCACCTTTCTTTCAATTTAGTGGTAGAATATTAACAAGGGGAGTGTTAGTCTCTGGAGCTTCCTCCCACCCTTTAACACATCAGATTCATATTAACAATATTTATTATCTAGAAGGGTGACTCACTGTCAGCTGTTTTCAATTTTTGCTTATAACACCCTGGAGAAAAATGTATATATAAGTAACAATTTACATTTTCCTTTCTATATTTTCTTGCATTGGAGCTGGTCACAATACAGTTGCTTTGCAAATTCACCTTTGACAGCATTTGATTCTTTGCCATAGTTGAGGTGGTTAAAGGACTTGCTCGTGGTAAGAACTGGTAAACCTGCAATTCTGAATAATAAAGTACTATTATTTTGTTGAAAGAATTTAAGCAGAAACTATTTGTCTTTATTTAAAGAAAGCCAAATATTTACAAAAATAAGTAAAAAAAAATTATTTGGTGCATTATTTAGCTTCGGGACTTGCTTCACACATAATGGGTATGCATATTCAATAGCATATGCAATGTGTAAAGACAGTTCTACAATTTCTACAGCTGTTCACCACATGTGTGGCTGCATGGGGAAAACAAGTATGAGCTAAGAATGGTCCCCAGCTTATGCCCCTATGAGAGATGTACATAGTTACAGTAAAAAATGTGCATATAGGCATTGTTAACAAAATGCTGGTAGTTACCAAGGACTAAGTTTGGAGTAGTACAACAAACCTATATTTCAAAAACTACATATAGAACAAGAAAATTCAATTAAACTGCTGAATATGTTCGTTTAGACTTTTTTTTTCTTTCACCCACAGAAATTCAACAAATACACAAAACCCAACACAGGCTTTAGTTTTACTACTTAGGATAGGAAATTACTCTCAAACGTTAGCTACATTTTTTGTAATTAGAAAAGAGAGCAGCTCAGTTGTATGTTTTGTCTATCTTTTGCTAACTTGACCTAAAAGATGCTAACTTAGCCTTTCTGCTGGATGGATGGTTTCATTTGTTGTTACCCCACTTTTTACATAAAAGGTAAAAGAAAGTACGTTGCATAAGAGAAAGCACTCTTGGTCTTGATTTAAAAAAAAAACCAAACAAAAAGAAGTGTTCCCATGCTAAATGAGTTCGTTTTATCATGAATGTATGTGGGATTTATTATGCAGCTGTTAATAAATTACTTTTGCCTGCATTACAGAGAATTTGCTAACTTTTATATTTCTAACACTGAAACTCTGGACCCAAAGAATTCAGCTGCTTTCTCTTCAGGATCCTGAACTCTATCCCATACAATGAAATAGGACTGTGATTCAGTATTTTCACCCTGAAGAAGTAGAAGCATTTAAGAAATAAAGGCAAGCACAAGACAGTATCTCTTCTGGTATATCTGCCTCACACATACATGCGTGGATATGTAAGGTTCTAAGTGCAATAAAAGAGTCATTTGTGTTTTGTTTGAGAGGAGAAGGTAGGCTGGGGAGAAGGAATCCACAGTCCCTTCATGGACAGTCATTGAAATTCTCCCTAGCAGAAGGCCAGTACAAAGCCTGGACACCACATGGAGTCAACATAGGAATAAAGAAGGGCAGAGTGAGTGATACGTGAAAGCTGTTTCTCTGCTTTGGCATAGATTTCAACCTTTAGAAGCAGAAATCTAAAATGTTTTGTAAATTTGTATTCACTTTGAGTGTGAACATTTTACAATACTATTGAATGCATCTATCTGGCAGGCAGCAAGTGTTATTGCTGTCAGTGCCCTGCAGTATCTTGTCTGGATATTTCTCTGGCCCATGTGGTTCCCTGTAGAGCAGTTAGACTAAAATTGTGTCCTGTGAGCTGTATGGGATATGCCTACTTCAGCATTTTAAGTTGGATCAGGAGTGGGCTTTGGAAATGAACCTCCTGGTTCTTCCCACATGTAGGGCTTTAGTTTGCAGGATGGTTTGCAATCTCAGAGTACACAAATAGGACTCCTCATGGGTGAAATTAAACTGCGACCTAGAACCTAACATGCTCCAACAACTAATGGACATGTAGTCTGCACTGGAACTGATTGAAAGTAGCTTGCCATAAACTGAGTGTAGTGTAGACATCAGACCCTCAACACACATGGTTTTATTCTGCAGAGCCCTTCCGATTGCACTGTGCGAGTCGTTAAGAGAGATACCCACAGTCTGATCACTAACACGTCTTGCTCTTTTTAAAAAATGATTATGGGAATCTTGTTCTTGTATCTCCTGTTCCTTCTGGAATTAATTATTGCTCATTAACAAAGAGGTTGGTCTATTTCATGGGAGAAACTGGACGAGACAGATGGAGGCCAGCCAATGTTCTTTAGCATGAGGCCTTTCTCACCCTCACAGACATAGTTTTGTGGCTCACACATTAGGAGCAATTTTCAATGTAGTTAACTATTCTCCTTCAGTTGCCTCTTGATGTCAAAATATGTTGATGTTTAAACATACAGATATCTAAGTAACACGAAAAAATGTGTTTTTACTATCTGTGAGATAACAAAGAGCTCATTGGTTTATAGGTTTTCCTGTCTATCTGTGTGTACTTGGCTGTATCAGTATATTCTATGACTGTAAGATTTTCTAGAGTAGGTAAACGTTATCTTCAGTGTTTTAAAATTGTATGTTGTGTAGAAATAGTTTCCTTTCCCAAAACCCCAACTGAATGAAACAAATTATTTAAAAAGAAAATACAATCATGTTTCTTGCTTAGTAATTTTAGTCTTTTACACCCTAGTTGAATTTTTTAGGTACATTTTGACTAGTTCAGAAAAGCATTAATTTTTCAGTATGACCTTTGAAAGCTCCTGCAGATGTATATTGCTATGGTGGACACCTACCATGCCAGCCTGTAAATACCTCGGAAAAAAAGATTTTGGCACAGGTGGAACTCCTAGATAAAATGAATCCTTAAGGCAACAGCAAAACTGAGACCTAAATAGCAAATTTACTGGATACATAAACTTATGATCTCTGTTAAAAGTATAACTTGCCTTTGTCCATGGTTTTCAATGATGCTGACTGTGAAATTTTGTGGTGTGTTTGATAAACTTCAGATGGTTCAAAAGATGCACAGCTCACGCATGGTGAATGTAAGCAACCTGCTCTGTACAAAAGGTTCTTGGCCCTGTGATACAGCAGGATCTGGATTGTCCCTGCTTTTAAGCAATTTCCACATGGTAACATTGGGTGCACTGGCTCTGACGTACTTAGTTTGCTGATGTCCTTCAGATTATTATTGCCTTCATATTTGACATTGCCAGTTCTGTGGAACAAATAATTCAGAAATACATAAAATTCTTGTTAAATTGTGCAAGGCAGGGAATGTTGGTGGGTTACGAGAAGCAGCTGTGAGAATTAGCAAGGCTTGTATTTGGGCCCTTAGTAAGGAATACAGTTAGTGGAATATACTCTGAATAGCTTGTGAACTGATCCTTCACGGTTTTTGTCTTTGGATCTGTGCTATAATTAACATCGTCAGTCGGTTTCAAGGTGCTTTCAGCTGCATTCAACTGTCTGCATGGACTTCTGCGTTGAAAGATTGTCTTTCTCCACAAGCCCCATTCTCACTAGTGCACTCAAGACACCCAAGTATTGGAAAGACCAATCTTTTCTCTCAAGGTTTGATAAAGGAGCAGATAGACGTTTGGGTTGTTTTCTTCCTTTCTGTCTTTTCTCAAGACCTCTCTTGATCTTTTGTGCATAGGCAAAGGAAAAAGAAACATGCATTTGGCTTTTTAAATGTGTGAATGGCAACAAAGACTGGATTTTGATAGTAATTCACACACACCTACACTAAATAACGGATACTTTATGAATCAATGTGTGACATGAAAGTCTTCCAGCAGCAAATTATGTGTCATATTTAAGTGTAAGCTCTTCAAAAATTATGTGTATACACTTGTCTTATATCTCCACTTGGACCCAGTGAAGGACAGTTAAGATTGATAGGTCACATTCCCTGGCACATGTGTTACTGTAATTCCAAGGATGAAGAACTAACACATGGGAAAAATAAACAAATATTCAAAATAAGGCATTAATCAGTAGCAGTCTAGAGCAAAATAAGGAAAGTTACATATTACAGATCACTTGGAGTGGTGAAATTGAGATCCAGTGCTTGCAAAAAGACTCTAATTCTTATACCTATACACAAAGATGAGAGAATATGTCCTCTGAAATAGTTAACGCTGCACAATATATGTGAAGGAAAAGCTTCTACATTAATTCATAATACCAGCTAGATTTAAATTGTAAATCACATAGGAAAGTATAAAATTAATCACTTTTACACATTTCTTTCATAGTAGTATTGATAATTTCCTTTGCAAAAGAAAAATAAAGGTGTGTTCTCCAGAAGCAGTTCTAAACCTGAGCATGGAGCAGTGGTACAGAATTACTTCCTCGAACTTTGGAGTTCAAACAAGAAATAAATTGGAGCCTGGGCAATACTTTACTCAATGATTCCCAAATCCAGAAATTTTGCCACAGGTTGGTATTTAAGTTCATATAGCTAGTAAGTTTAAATGGGTGACTGTTTCTTTTGGGGAAGAAATCTTGGAAACAAACTTTATACTAAAGAGAGACTCATTTTATGGTTCTGCTTTAAAACGTGATTACCTAAGTTGGGCTTTAAATATATCATACTCTATCATGTTATAAACATCTCATGACCTCCTTGTCCTCAAGCTCCTTTGCAAACAGACTGATAACAAAATGGTAGCTTTATTTAATAAAAGAAGGACTTGCAACTTCTGGAGTTTTGGTTGATTGGTTTTTGTGAGATTTTTTTAGCATCATATGAAATTTTCTAATTTCCCTGGGATTTATAGCTAGATTCTGAACATCTAGCCAATTTATTTATTTTGGGACAGAAATATAGCTTAACCAGTGTCATTTCAGGCATTTTTACTGTCATGGGTGAGATTTATTTTATGAAAGATAATGACTGTGACTCTAGCTGCTTGATTTCTGGCTCTGCTTTGTCTGTGAGGTAGGCTGTACTTGAATCACCTTCTATTTCTATGTCCTGACCCAGTGAATCATGTCCTTGCAATCAAATGAGATTGAGAAGGAAAGAAAAAGAGAAAAACAAATCAACAAAAGATCAAAAGGGCTAAAAGAAAATATCCAAGCCACGTAATTAATACAGTGTGTCAAACTTCAATGCTTAATTATTTTGTCTTCCATTCCTTTCTTTCAGTTACCTTTGCTAATTGAAGTTGTTAGGTCTCTATGCAGCAGCTTTGTATCGATGTTTTTCAGTAAAATATTTGGCACCCTGGGGGTATTATATAAATAAAAGGTAATAATCAGGCCATAGTATACATGAGAAGGTTTTAGCCTGTGATATTTACATCTTGGCTGCAAAGAATTCCATAATATGGTCTTGAAACCACAAGCATGCAGTATAAAGTTCAAAACAATACAGCAGTTTGGGACCTGATCCTGCAAACCACAACTGTAATTTTAGTCATACGTATAATTCCATATTTTAAGTATGAGTAACAGCGCTGAATATGAATCATTTAATACGTGGACTTGAATCTGAAAGTATGTATAGATGTTATTTATTAAATATTTTTTGTGTGACTAAGTTCTAGGTGTGTTATGATCAAACATAAAGAGAATTGTCCAGAATGGAAGAGTTTAAAGTCACCTGTTGACTTCTGCCTATTTGATTAGATTTTGGATTGGGGTTTAAACAGACAACATGCAATATAAGGAATGGGATCTAGCCAGAAAGAAGTGATTGAGCAGTGAAGGTATGCTAGTTTCACATTTTTCTTGTTTGATCTTGTGTTGATTTTTCCCTTCTCTCATACAATCTCTCTTTCTTTCCTCCCTCTTCTGGTTTGTTGTGTTTGCACTTGTTAGGTTGAGGGCCTATAAACATCTTATCAGAAAAATGTTGGAAGGAGGGTAAGGGGCATATCAGTCAGTAAAAGAGAAGTGTTAGATATAAGGGAGCCTGTGCAAGGCGTGCAGGTAGGAATGGGAGGCACAGAGGGGACGGTTAGTCATGCTGGAAGGTTTGGGTCTTTTTCCTTCCTTTTTTAAAAAAATCTGAAATAGTTAAGAATCTCTTATTGGAATTGGATATGTAGCATCAGTTTTGAGTTCAAAACCCATGGAACCTTCCAGGATTGGCCTATATATGACTTGTCTGTGTTTGGAATTATTCCAGATTTGCTGCTACACTTGAAATGCATTCCCTGCCTTAATCCAAAGTAACTTTCAAGTGTAGACAAGCCTAACAGTTCAACACTAGCATTTACTTACCTTTGGCAAAAGTTTTAGGTGTTCAAGGAATGTGGGATCATTCAGGAAGGAATGTAATATTTTATCTCTTTAGTTTGTATTAATGAGTTACTTCCTAAGAAGCTTTTAATGACATGGTTTTATTAACTGAACCTTCATATTAAAGGTTGTATGAGTAGTCATATAACTGTAATGATGGAGTTATTGCAGTATAACTACTCATAAGTAGTCAGTAACCTACAGATAAGGCTTTTAGCCCTTTCCATGCCTCCTGCTGCACAATAAAACACTTCAGCTTATTTTAAATAATAGCTTTTTACCTCAGAGAGAGACAGAAAGGGTAACCTAGGCAATAGCTTCAGTCATCTGAACATATTCCTTGTGCTCGATGCCAATTCCAAACCAGTCTTAGGTACAAGATATCCTTGCAGGATACCTATTCTTCCATTCCTTTTTTAAAATTTAATGAATCAGCATATTTACTCTTTTTTTGGACTTTCAAAACTACCAATGCTTCTTTAGCACTTCAAGAGCATGGCTGCTGGCCTGTTTTCTGGACCCAGGGTGACAGAACCTGTGCTATGTTAATGTAGAACATGATCTATGCATTTAAAAGCTAACAGTCAGTGACTTAGAACAATGTGGCCCTTTCTATCTTTGAAATTATTTTTTTTTTTTTAATGCAATCGTGGCTGGGACAATCTTTTAGCCTTGAAAAGGTTCTAGACATTGTATGAAGTAAGACAGTGTTTTGTGAGAATTAGACCTTACTAATGTCTGAGAATAATTTTTGTGATCTCAAAATACTTTATGACAAGAAAACATTTTCACACTAAGCTGCTCATTTATGGAAGTCTGTGCCTTCAGGATTAGAATCTCCAAGTCAATTTGAAAATAAACATTTTGTAGGCTTATTGTACTCTCCATTTCTTTTGGTGGTTGAAGTACTTTTGAAGAGTGCTATAAATAGGCAAGCGATCATCAGATGCCTACATCCTGCAGCAACTATTTAAAGCCACTTGTACTTGTGGCAGCAGATTCATCATAAGAGTATGCTCATTAGCAGGAAGTATATTCAACACCATGCAAACTACAGCTTCATGTTTAGTCCCAAGGCCTCAGTCTAGTGTCAGTATAAAAGACAGAGAGGATTCTGTGTTTCTTAAAACTGCAGAAATGGCCCAGGCAATAATGTTTCCAGTACGGTAAGGTTTTGAGAACAAGTGAACTTCAGTTCTGTTGTTAAACTCCAATGTTTAAAAAAAATACAGTAGTTTATGTGAAATTTGCTTTCACAAGAAGTTGAACACTGTGGCTTTGGTTTGATAACTCAGCCTTGGATAACTATAAATAACACTGTATGATCTTCACTAGTGTCTGCTTAAAATGATGTGCAGTTATTTGTTGAATCAGTGGTAACTGTGCTAAGCTGAGCTCCTTGCTGGATATCCAGTGTGCTGAGCACTCAAGAACCTGGCTGATGACAATGCTGTTAAGGCTCATGTAAACCCAGAGTAACATGGGATGTGTCTGCACCTTATAACAGAGTCGTGTGACTTTGGCTTAGAGCTAATGAAGGCTGGTGTATGTCTGCCACTTAGTACTGTAAATATCTAAAATAATAGGAAGAAAGGCTGAGCTGGGGTTGTTCAGCCTGAAGAATATAAGGCCCCAAGGAGACCTCTTATTGTGACCGTCCAGTACTTAAAGGGGGCTTATGAGAAAGATGGGGACAAACTTTTTATTAGGGCATGTAGCAACAGGACAAGGCGTAATGGTTCTAAATGAAAAGAAGGTAGATGTAGACTAGATGTAAGGAAGAGATCTTTTTACGGTGTGGGTGATGAAACACTGGAGCAGGTTGCCCAGAGAGATGGTAGAAGCCCCATCCCTGGAAGCATTCAAGGTCAGGCTGGACAGGGCACTGAGCAACCTGCTGTAGTTGAAGATGTCCTTGCCCACTGCAGGGGGACTGGAGGAGATGACCTTTAAAGGTCCCTTCCAAGCTATTCTATGATTCTATGGATATAGAATGCTATCCAAATTAATAAGCCCTGTCTGTGGGAAGGATTAGTAAGTTCATGTTTAATGGATTGATACTGCTTCCAGCTTGGGTGACATGAACTCAGCTGACATTTTAGTGCAGGTTTAGAGCTTTCTGACCATAATCTGAAGTTTGCAATTGAAGCTGGCCCTTAATTTTGTGTGAGTAGTAAATGAGTAGTCCTTATTCACAGAATTATCTCTACTGAATTTCATGGGCCTGTGAAAATAAAAGTGTTGGTGGTAGTGACTCAGAATTAATGCTAAAAAAAATAATAATAATTAAAAAAAAGTATGGAAAAAAAAGATGTTGACAAGTTAATAGTTTTAACTTGGTACGTAATTTTTAAGATAAGAATTGACATTTACTACTGCAGCACTCTGAAAACCTATAAACCTCTTGCAAAAGTGAACTGTCACAGCTTTCATAGTTTGGATAATACATTATTACATTGCTGGGATCTGCCAATGTCTGTGAAGTGAAATAATCCTGCCCTGGACAACAAGGTAAGCACTAGATCAGCAAATACTTAAAAATTATGTATGTAATTGTGTTCCACAGCTGCAAAGATTGAACACTACAGCTAAAATTACAGGAATTTTTCTTAGGTTTAATAGGAAATTAGATGTTTTCTATTTCTTCTGCCATGACATTTAAAAAAAAAACAACAAAAAAAAGCTGTATGCCAATATGTTCCTGGGTGAGCCAACCCATGCACCTAACTATACTTTTATGTGGCAGTTTTTCACATCTTCAGTCCTTTATCTTCATATACATTAACTCTCATCTGAGTTACGTATTAGTTTATAACTAAAAATCAGTGTTGAGCACATCTTGGAAAGTTTTGAACTTTTCCAGACACCAGGGGTAGCAGTGTAAAATCTGAACTATGGTCAAGGATGCTCAGTACCTAACAGAGCTGGCTGCAAGGATGAGAAACAGTTCTTAACAAACACCAGTGAAAATGGTGAAAATAATTTGGCTGTGTACAAAGAATTTGATTTTGCCAAGATTTTTGCACGCATTTGACTTCACACAGTTGAACAGCTCTCATGGGTTCTCATTTAGTGAACCTAATCTGTTCAATCTTTGCAGGATTGAACACTAAATGAGTATTTAAAATAAAAATAATAGTTTTGCTTCAGTTTCAATCCCACTTTTAATCAGCACACAGGAATTTCAGCTAGTGGAAATATAGTAGACACAACATGAATTCAAATACATATGTTGCGTTTAGTGCTGTACAATATTAATTTTCTTCATTGTTGAAGGGACTTCCCCCACCTCCATATCTCTCTCACAAAGATTTTACATCCTACATATAGACTGAGAGTGTTAAGACAGAAGTATGTCATCCTCCAACATATGCAACTGTTCAAACACTAAAAAGAAATAAAAGATTGTGTAAGTGGGCTTAGGCTGCCAACAAACAGTCTGAACTTGTATTTTACTTGTTTCTGCAGGTTTTATAAGCCTGTTCACTGAAATATTTAACGTAGAGTAAATGCTTATTATAGCAACCTTTGATTTACTTGCTAAACATCTTTTATATAACAGAGAGCTACAAAGATGCTGAAGGGATGGGAGCATCTCTCTTATGAGGAAAGGCTGAGAGCCCTGGGACCGTTTAGCCTGGGATAGAGAAGACTGAGAGGGGAGCTTATGAATGTTTACAAATATCTGCAGGGTGGGTGTCGAGTAGAAGGGGCCAGTCTCTTTTCAGTGGTGCCCTGGGATAGGACGAGAGGTAATGGCAGCAAGGTGAAACCCAGGAAGTTCCACCTCAACATGAGGAAAAACTTCTTCCCTGTGAGAGTGACAGAGCCTGGAACAGGCTGCCCAGAGA
>WUAM01000280.1:3254365-3322672 GCA_024336885.1 Actenoides hombroni
GCGGCCCCGCGGGGATGCCCCGGCCGTCGGGGTGGGCGCGGGGTGCGCGCCCCGCCACATGTCACCCTGAGCGGGGACAGCGCGGCCGCCGGGCGCGGCTGGAGGGTCCCCGGGGGACCCTCCGCGGAGCTGTCGAGCTGAGGGGTGCGGGACCTGCGGGGAGTGGGACTGGCAGTGTCCGCGCGTGGGGCCGTGTGCGGCGAGCAGCGCCGGTAGCGGCTCGCCCGTCCGGACCGTGCCAAAGTGCCGGCGCCGTGCAGAACGAAGCGGGGAGCCGTGAGGTGGGCTGCTGGCCGGTCACAGCTACAGGTGTCCCAGCGGAAAGCGCTGCTGTCGGGCTGGTTGGTACGTGCCGGGCGAGTTACTGGCACGGAGTGAAACCCTTGACAGATGCTGACACCGCTGTGCGCAGCGGGGTCATTGTACCCTTACCGAGGCTCCCTGGGAACTCAGCAATGCCCCAGCGGAGTGTCCGTTTGGTGTGCGTGATAATAATGCAAAGGCCAGTGTCACGTCCCTTCGTTACAGGTTCACTGAGGAGCTGTTGACCTGTGGGATTGACCATCGCGTGTTTTGCAGGGGATGTACTGGAGTCGATGCCCTGCAGCCTTCTGAGTACCTGTCTCCTAGCCATAACTATAACATGCCATTAAAGTTAGATGTAAATTAAGTAACTTTTTAAACTTTCCCCAGTTTCAGATGCACTAGTAATTGCAAAGCTTTTATCACTGAAGTCAAACAGTATGGGACAGGATGCTTCTTGTCCTTTTCAGAAGAAAGGGCTGCAGGTATAGCTCTGTGTGGGGTTGCACCTTTTCCGCTTGGTGATGTGGATATAACCAGAAGTCTGCTTATCAGAGTTCTGTTTAGCTGTAGCTGTTTTAATTTAATTGCCATGATTTATTAATTTCTTCTCAAATTTGTCATCATCATCAGCATAGTCCAGTTTTAACAGAAACTTCTTAAGATTTGTAGCCTATTAGAGATTTAGGTGGCATGCCATGATTTTGTTCTAAGAAAGAATTTTTCCTTGTTGGGTCTGTATTTTTACCAAGCTAAGTGTTTATTTACGTTTTATTTTGGGTGAGGCCAAACAGGCTGATATTAGACCCCTGTCAGGGGAAAGCCCAGAGTGAGAGTGCTGCAGGCTCTCTAATTCTGGGACTAGTGAGGTTCAGCTCACAGGGACCTGTAGTACTGTTGCTGTAGTAGTCTCACATGCAAAAGGTTTTAAAAGTTCATGTGTAAATACAACTTCTTCCAAAGACAAAATCTATTTGTTTGTCAGTTCTTGCTAGGAACACTTTATTTCCCTTACAGTCCACATCTTTTCCATGAATGCAAGGCATAACATGAGTTGGTAGCAAGGTTTTAATTAGCACTGCACAGGTGTCCCATCGAAGTGTTTCCAACAAGAGTGTTAGCAAAATGTCCATGGAAGATGTTTATTCACTTGAAGAGCTCCAGTTTAACCCATGAAAACTTACAGGGCTTGAATTCTAGCTGAAGAGAAGGTGCTCTTGCTAGGACAGAGGCCTGGGCTGGCACCAACTGCTGCAGCTGGTGCTCAGGGTTACCAGCTAGCTGGGGGAGGAAGGGAGGGACGGGTGTTAGAGGGGGGGCAGGTTGTTGGCTTCCTTCAGTGAAGAGTCCTTTACTCTGAAACGTGCTTCCCCCAATTGTTTCCTGTAGTCCAACCTTGCTAAGTTTAAAGTGACACTTCAGTTTTTTCTCTTCTACCACTGTTACCCTTTGGGAAGGGAGATCTTGTTTGGTCGTTGATTCTGATGTGCCTTTTGTGTATCCAGAATCTCATCTAGTCAAAGTCTGTAAATGATATCTACCATGGATATGATTTCTTCTAAAAAGTAAGTTTCAATTTTTGTGCTAGGGCATGGAAAACACCTTTTAATACCCCAGCATCCTGAAGCCTACCTCTAGGAACCGTGTTTGAAGTTAATTACTAAACCAGCAGGGGGACCACAAAACTTTCTGACTATGAAGTCTTTCTTCCTACCACAGTTGCAAGTTGTTAAAACTTTGGGCCTGTACTTTTGATAGTATTCATCTTTAGAAGATGAATGTCAATGTACATGGAAAAAAAGCCCCACAACCATATATTGGAATAAACACATTACTTTTGAATCCTTGTGTATTAGTTTGCTCTAGCAGGCATGTCTCCTGCTCTTCTGAATGGAATTCTTGTCATATTAGCCAGAACTGAACTTTTAAAAACATTAGAGGTTTATTTAAGTGAAATTTCACTTTGAAGATGTTTGAGGTGAATTAATTAAACCCAAGAAATTATATTTTAAGTAATCCTCTAAAGTTTTAGATAATGATCTAGACAGAGTATTTTCACAGTAAAACTATTTCTGTATCACATTTATTATTGTATATAGAAATCCTGAGAGCTAAAGCTGAGTTGTAAAAAAGTTTTATTCTCACAAGAAACTATTCCTAGTATTTAGGGTTTCCATAAGAGGGAATATTTTTAGATACTCTCTTAGGTTTTAAAAAGTCATTACTAGCTTATTTTTGTAAAGATCGACTGATGCTCCCAACACAGATCAATAAGGATTTTTCTCTTTGATTTGTATTGATGTAACAACTGATGATGGTTTTTGTGCCAGGAGTACTGAATGTACAGGCTGTTGTCAAAGAAGATTACCTGTATTGATCCAGATTGCTTTCTAGTGTGTGAAGTCTGATGAAGCCATATGGCAAGTACTTAAGGTATAGGTATACAAACAGATTGATGAATGCTAAGTGAAGACTGGGAATTTGCAGCATGTCAGCTATTCCCTAGGAAGTGCCAGGGAACAAGCTCTTGCTCTGTAGTAAATGTGAGATATCTTGCTCCTAGTACTTGCGGTTAAGCTATCTTTCATTGATGGTGGGATGAAAACATGCCTGGAAGCATTTGCCACGGAGTCGCCAATTTGCTACTCCTGAGTGCTAACAATTGTGAGTGATGATAACTCTCCTAGCGTTGGGTCTTAGAGCAAGTGGAAACAAAATACAGTTTGCCTGAAATCAGCAGTCTCAGGTCAGGATCAAAGGAAGAGATGCAAGCTGCTCAGGTTCTGGAATGGCACTGGCTGCGAACTGAGGTATTAAATGAATATGAATATTCTTCCCCTTGTTTCAGTGACCAGTTATAAGTGTATTCCAGTGGCCATGCGCTCTCCTCTAAGAGCTATCTGATGTTGGCAGACACTTAAGGTACAAAAAGATGCGTGTTCAGTTCCATTGACGATCTCCCTCTTCCATCGTTTTTGTGGAATCGGAAAACCTTTCTCCCGTATGTGGTTCTCTGAGATGCTGAAGTACAGAGTTTGTCAAGTCAAATTGAGATTTCTGGTTTAATGTTATTTGTAAATGGTGCTAAAGCTTTGCCTTACTTCTACAGTTCCTTTGTCTTGATATCTCTGATAATATTCTGTTAACACATAAGACATGAACTGCTAAGTCTCGGGTGGTTTATGCAAGTCTCAGAAATTACTCTGTAGGACACAGATTGCAAATATCTTTACAATCACTTCACTTTTGATCTAGTTCCACAAAATATTTGAATATTATAAATAGGCATTACTTCAATAGCAGTAATATATGTGGTGATTAACAGCGGTATGCTGGTTTCTGGCCACTTCATGAACAGAAGCATGTTTTGCCATAAAAACATACTAGCAAAAAAGCAGTGCAATCGGAATTGCTTTATCCATAACTGTGGATTCGCATTTTTATGTGCTGGCAGTCATCCAATAGAGCAGCATTTCGTGTGCTGTTACAGCAACAATTAACTCTGTGGTAGCCAAATGAAACAGATCTGCACATCTCTGAAAATCACTGAAAGGAGGACTTTAAAGCCACTGTTTAAAAAATATGGGATCTATACTATTTCCACAATGACAAAATATATTTAAAAAAAACCCCCCATCCTTTATGACCTTGAGTATCTAAATAGTCAGATTTGTCAAGTTCAGCAGAGAACATGTTATATGGAACTGTAGGTATTCTATTGTTGAATTGTACTGCTTACAAGTAATTATGTCTGGCAAAATACTCTATTTTTATGATGTATTTATAATGAAATAAATTAATTTATTGAGGAAGATATGGAATTTATTTCATATTTGTTCTGCGTATAGTACTTGAAAATGAGCTCTGTGTGTTTATTGTTGGCAAATTCAGTTCCATTATATTTAGCAGTTCTCTTTAACAGTCCGTCTAATTTCAATACACTAGCTGTCCAAGCTCATATTTTTATTTTCTTTCTTTTGATTTTTTTTTGCTATTGCAACATGTTGTAAGATGTGGGAAGGCAGCTGGAAATGGCCCCTCTTAAATAAGTTTACTCGTGACCTTGCAAGAGACTTGTTGAGATTGCAGGAGAATAGCTTATCTAGAGGTCGTGGGTCTGAAACAGGTTAATTATAGCTAACTTGTAGAGGCTGGTTGTATACACAGAAGGCAATAGGGGCTGGGATGCATAAGGTATCATTAATGATTCTGCAAAAGTATGGCAATTCACTTAGCCTCTGATTTCCTTTGTAAACATAGGCATTTTCTGTTGGAAATCAGTGTAGGCAGGGACAATAAAAAAAATCCCGAACTATCCAGTGAGCTTACTGTATAGTATAGATCTGCTGAATACACGTGTTTCTTTGCCAAGAAGCTGGAGGTGGATTGAAGACTGATATGGCCTCTTTTGTCTTAGATTTATAGAAGTCATTAAGACTATAGCTGCATTTGACACATACATTTGAGAACTGTGGTAATATTTTATCACCAATGCAATACTTTGGTTTTGACAGTGATTTGAGTGAAGCAAAATTCTGTTTTGATTTACAGAGCAGCTGTTGTGGCATTTGAAAAGATGGGCCTTTCCTTATGTTAAGGCTATTACATTAATGGACCAAGTCACTCCTCCAGTATACACTGCTCATTTCACGTGATGAATTAGTTCCTCCCTCCAGCATTTGGAATGGCCAGCAGATTTGAATACTTGTAGATCCAGTGGTTTGGCTCACTCCAGTGATGAGTTGTTGTGTTCCTTCCGGCATAGGAGATGCACAAATTATTTATAAGTATATGGAAATTTATTGTGGCCTTCTATCTCGCTGAACTTGTATTCAAAGCTTTTTACAGTCTGGGGGTGTACATTTAATATAAAATAATGAAAGGCACGAAATTCTAGACAGTAAAAATTATATGGGAGTATATCTCCATTCTGAGTGGTACATGACAGGGATGTGTATCTTAATGAAAGGAAGCCTCATTGCAGTGTTTATAGAGGATAATTTTTATTAAGAAAGTTTTGCCTCTACCTGAAGCTGTTTCTCTGCCCAACAAATTAACTTGCACTGGTTGTTTGGCAGGCAGTTAGGAAGAGGGTAGATTACTCCTACACAAAGGGAAGCTCCTTTTGACTCATTCTTTTAACTCTTTGATACTTTAAGGTCTTCCCTATTTGTGTGGGAGAAGTTTCCTGTCTTACAGATGTGCATCTGAAAAATTAGTGCCTCACAGCTAACTTTTGCTAAATGTGTTTATCTTGTGTTCTTGTTTAGCTACCTGAAGAAATAATTTCTTAATCTTACCAGCTTTCTAGTGTATGCCTTATTCTAGAGAGAAAATTCAATACATGCTGCTTTTCTTTCCCAAAATGTGGTTTTGATAATGCATGTGGTTAATTTTACCTAGTAGTTAATATTTTAGTCTGTTAATTTACATCTTGTAGTATTTTATGGCCAGCAGCAGTGAGGAGGGCTGATTTGTATCACCTTGTCCAATTCCTTTATAATGGGAAATGCTGATTTTCAATCCTGTTTAATTTGCTGACCATTTCCCCCACCCATCCCCCCTTCCCAAGGGAGATTGCATCCTTATATAGTTAATTTATGCTTGATGACATAGTCTTGCTTTTCATTATTACCCCCGAGGGTTTCTCACAATTAGCCTAGGGAATTTTGTGTCTTTGTAGGCCATGGTTTCAAACCACTTTTCTACAGAGGTTATTTCAAGATTTTAAATCCAACAGAGATTGATTGAGCTTTTTTTTTCCTGGTAGAAAGGTTCCAGCTAGAATATTTCTAGATACAGTTCTAAGGTTTTGCAGCTTCATCTTGAAAAAAAATAACATCATCAAGCATTCATTGACAGAATGAATTGCTGAAATCTTTCACCCTGAGTGGAAGAAGCATTGCTGAGCTGTTGGTAACTTTCCATCCCGCTGTGGCTCCTTCTCCCCAAGGAGATGCTTTCCCTGGGGTTATATCTGTCTTGATAGGTACATTAGAGCTGTTATCTGCTTAGTTTAGGTGTGCAATTAGAAACTGAGCCAAGTAAAACTTAAGATAAATGAAATTTGTGTGAGGTTGTTGGCTGCTACTGTGTTTGTGAAGCGTAAGATAGTCCCGGTGCCAGGAGGCCTATTCTGTTTCCAATTAGAAACCATAAAAAAATAATTAGGCCAAAGAAATTTAACTATGAGGAGGAAAGATTATAGAGATTTGTTTAATGTAATTTATGATCATCTTATTCAGCCTGAAGATTTCTATGCACTGTGAATGTTTTTGTTTCAGAGTAAACTTTTCAGAACCAGCAAAGTCCCTTTAAAAACCATGAGTCTGTTTTCTCTTAGTTGTGATGAGGTATTACTGATTGAATTAATTTGGAACCTCAGTTTTATTTAAATGTAGGTTTGAGGCTCATAGATTTCTTGAGTGGCCATGAAAACTTTAACTCAGTTTTTGTGTGTGTACATTTCTAGAAGTCTTTGGTTTGGTTTTTTTGTTGGTTTTTTTTTTTTTTGTCCTACTACTACCTGAATGTTCATCAGGAAGATGGCATATAACTGTGCTACTGGTATTACCTGATAAGTGCACTGAGACTTTTCACCCGTCTTCTAATTTTAGAAGACCAAAGCAGAACTGCCTAAAGTCACAGAATTATTGAGGCTGGAAAAAACCTCTGAGATCAACAAGTCCAGCCTATGACCTGTCATCACCACATTGGCTAGACCATGGCACTAAGTGTCACATCCAGTCTTTCCTTAAATACCTCCAGGGACTTTGACTCCACTTCTGTGGGCAGTCCATTCCAATGTCTGATCACCCTCTTCGTGAGGAAGTGCTTCCAACCTAAACCTCCCTTGGTGCAGCTTCAGGCCATGCTCTCTTGTCCTGTCACTAGCTGCCTGGGAGAAGAGCCTGACCCCCACCTGACTACAACCTCGCTTCAGGTAGTTGTAGAGAGTGATAAGGTCGCCCCTGAGTCTTCTCTTCTCCAGGCTAAACAACCCCAGCTCCCTCAGCCTCTTCTCATAAGACTTTCCTTCTAGTCCCTTCACCAGCCTCATTGCTCTCCTCTGGACCCGTTCCAGCACCTCAATATCTTTCCTGAAGTGAGGGGCCCAGAACTGTCCACCGTACTCGAGGTGAGGCCTCACCAGTGCTGAGTACAGGGGGAGAATCACATCCCTAGTCCTGCTGGCCACACTGTTCCTGATACAAATCAGGATGCCATTGGCCTTCCGGGCCACCGGGCCACAGTGCTGGCATAGTAGTGTTGTCTTTCCAGGTAGGTGTTATGAGGGGGGGCTGCTGTGGCCATGTCAAGGTCCTCATTACTTTTTGCTTCTGAAAGAATAAACTGAGAGTTACATTGAAAATATATGGCTGAAGCTGGTATTAGATTGCAGATTACTTGAGCCGTTCTAGTATAAGCACTGAGCAGAATCCCAATGTCTTGTTTACTCTCCTCCCTTTAGAGATGCTCTGGTGTAGGATGTCCCCAAGAGCTCTACATTAGAGTAGAAAAGTTCTGATTTAGTACTCCAGTTACGCACAGGGAGTTGCTCTTGTTAAACTCTGCCTTCAGTGCCATGTGTGCTTCCTTCTGTAGATGCTCAGTAACCTCTAGGAATTTCTTTAATCACCACCTACCCTTCCCATACAAGTTCTTCCCTTGCCTTAACTCTATCTCTAGGAATTTCTGCTGTTGTCAAAGGAATCTGTTCCAGTCTCCTTTTCGTGGAAGAGTCTTGTGTACTCCTTCCACTAAAAGACTCCCGAATGCCCTTCCTTCCCTTCCACCTATTGAAACCCTCCTACATCCTGACCCTGTAGGAGGCAATTCTCTTGTTTACGCTTGGTAAGCAAAACCTTGCCCCTCAGCCTGTGAAGATTCAGCTGCATGCTTCCCTGTGTTTGGGGGAAGGGAAGTCCTGGGAACATACAACAGCATGATTTTTCTCTTGTTTCTGTAAACTGTCTCTTTTGTGATACATTGTGCAATGATTGTACAGCTGAAACATCCAGAGTCTGGTGTCGTGACTTTATTTTTCTGATCTAAACTCACAGCAGTTGAAGTCAGGTGATTAAAAAAAAAAATGTTGGGAAGCTGAAGGGAAAGTTGTTTATGAAATGATACTCAGAATAGATACCCTCACCCAAATGGGAGCTTCATGCCAGCTGTGGGCAAAATACATACCAGGTAACAAAACCAATCTTGGTAAACCATTACTAAAAAGGTGGAATGGTTTCACATCTTTTATGGGCTCATTTGTGTATATTTTGTGGCTTACCGTAATTTGGCAGGGTTCATTGTAATGCATTAATAAGAAAAAAATAAACAAAATGTTAAAACAGAAGCCACATGGAATAGAGGGGCACAATTGCTAAATGGCATAAAACATCTTCCCTTGGCACTTGTCCAGTTCCCATAGCCTTTAACTGTGACTTGTTGAAATGTCCCATTGCAAAGCACAGCAGCATGTGAACTGCAGGATATCAGAGTTACTTTTTCCCTGGGCTTTTGATATGTCAGAATTTTTAGTTTTATTACTATTCATATATTACCTGAAAAAAACTATTTTGTTGTTCCTAAAACAGAATCTGCCCCATGTTTATGAAAAGTAATTGTTCTAAGTTCTGAATGGTAGAACTTCACGTGTATGCCTTTAAGCATTAAAAAATACATACAAGTTTTCAATTCTACATTAGTATTTCTAATCCTATTAGTCAGCTTTCTGACCTGTACCTGCAGAATCAACAGAGGATATGTCATCTAATAAAAAAGAAATCTGCTACAATGCATATTTAATAGGAATAGGCTTATAAATAAACTTTTTCAGAACCAGTTCTATTCTCAAGTTTATAGAGCTGCTTGTGTAGATAACCATTTGTAATTTATTTTTTTTAATTTATTTTTATTTTTTACTTTTTCAATTGAACTTGGGTGTACTTGATTACAAATGATTGCTGTTTTATGCATGCATGGGATACATGTATTCACTGCATTCATGTAGGGAACCAACGTGGGCAAATGGGAGAAAAACTGGTTAAATAAGTGAAGTGGTTGCCATGCATAAAACAAACAAACAAGGAGTGAAAAAGCTTTGGCTGTGAAGGCTTTTTTGGATGGCCTAGAAACTTACTTGGGTTCATGTTGCTATGGCAAAACAACACAAAGGGACAGATCCTGCTGGCGTTGCTCAAGTATCCCCATTCGCTTTGGTGGGACTTGTGATGTGGCTTAGAGGAGAAGGATTTTTGGCTTGCATTGTTGGAGAAGTGTTTGTTACCAGTGTTGTGGAGAGCTGTGCAACCTCTGGCACCATGCATGGAAAGAGGAGGGAATTGCCACAGTCCGTGTCGATAAGGAGGAGAGGAAGTGGAAGTTATTCTTCAGGCAGTAAAGGAAAACGTTAGACAACAAGGAAGATAGAGTTAAGGCAAGGGAAGAACTTGTATGGGAAGGGTACAGGTTGTGACTACTGGGGAAAAGGCTTAAGAGAACAGAAATAAAAGGGGAAAATAAAGCAGCAAGAGCCCAATTCAGCACTAAATGTGGCAAATTCCTATACTATACAAGCCTTAATAGGAAACAGAACCACCCTCATATCTACGGCTGTGGCCAGCTGCAGACATATATATTGCTAGGTTGGACTGTGAAAAAGCAGGCAAAATAAATTTACCAGGAGAAAAGTAGGTAAAAATTGACGTGAAGGAGACCACTGATCTCAAGAAGGGTATTATGGAATAGTTATTTTGCTAGTCCAGAAGCAGTCTGAGTAGAAAGGTGCTCAAATGTTCTGAAGACAGAGCTTAATCCTAGGGCTTATACTTCGTCTTTTTAATTTGTAGTTCTTCAGACACTTTAGAGTCCTGTCCCATTTTTTGACCAATGATCATGTGTGGGGATGGATACTTTTCTGGTGGTGGTGGAGCAGTGCTGAGTGTGATTCCTTGGTAAGAAGCTATCCATAAACCACAGAACCTTATGTCCTGGTAGCTCCTGTCAGTGAGGTCTGGGAAATCCTTAGTGGAAAGGTGTTTTTGCAGTAGTAGGCCAAATGCTTCTAATTACTCCATTCTTCGGTTGCATTGTTGTATTAAAGGTGACTTTTTAGCTCAAAGGATAGCTTTTCAAAAAAAAATACATGAAAGACTGGAATTCTGAGGAAGACGTATCAGATTTTTACAAAGAAAAAAATTTTGGTTAATTAAAGGTAGAGAGATAACATTAGTGTACTGGAGTGATTTGTGTGTAGTGCTCCCTGCTGCTGCCTCTAACAGTCAGATTCTTTTAAATACCATTGAGTTAAGGAGCATTTGTTGTCCTCTAGCTTAGAGTAGCAATGAGATCTGTCCTTCCATGGCTGGCTATGCTCACAGGCTGGTCACCATGTCCCAGTGTCCTCCAAAAGCACTGTATTTTTCACAGGTTTGTAGCTAAGCTTTATGCATTAAAATTCTCATGGACAATAGAGGCTCCTACTTTAAGCGAAATTAAAACCTAATACATCCTCCTCTTCTTGTTCTCATGTACTTCAAAATGTGTTTTCCCCCTTCCACTCTTTCAGTCTTCTCTCAAGCCTAATAAAATATAGTAATATAAGATTCTTCCTTTCGTTCTCATTAACACTCATTCCTGATTGAGTCTGAAAAATGATACTTCTTAACAAAACAGACTCTTTAGTGCTTTTTAGACGCTCACTTTTAGCAGGAGTAGTGGCCTTTATGGCAGTGAACTTCAGTGAAGATGTCCTCAGCAGACTGTGCCTCTAGTCCGAGTCTTCAATGGCTCCAGCTGCAGATGCCCTCTTTTGCCAGCCTTTCTTGCAGCCTGTAGTAGTATAAAGCATCACCATGAAAACAGTATGTTCAGTAAACCCAAAGCTCTCATGTTATCTTTTCTTCTTCATTGGGATTTTTTTGGTTATACTTTTAATATGCCCTTTTGTGACCTCAGTTACAAAAATAACTACCCAGATACACCCCGCAGGAAAGGATGATTCTTTCAGAAATTTGAATCTCAAATTGACTAGCAGTTGTGTTTACTTCTTGGATAAATAGTTTAGGTTCCCAATCCCTTTGCACAGCTTTCTTCTCTTATTTAAAAGGAAATGTCCCCCTGTTTTGTGGACTGCCTCAACTTTTCCTAGTTTGCATATTTCACACTGAAACAAAATCTGGGATGTTTTCTACCATGGCTGAAGTTTTCTCACCTATTTTCTTATTTGATTCTTTGTTACTGTCAGGTAGTAGCATCTTCATAGCTGGCTTCTGTCACAGGCAAGGATGATCAGGTATTCCAGAATTCCAAAATACTGACAAGTTGCCTGTTTAGCAGGCTTATTCTTAAATGAATTATTAGTAGCATTTTTGCCTGTGCTTTTTGACTTACATTGCAGCCGTGTAGCTGGCTGTTTGGATATTGTCCATCTTAAGTTCATGAAAATCTGTCGGTTTGTCACCTTTTCACATTGTCTTTCAGGGTTTGAAATTTGCCCTCCTCCTCAAGTTTGTGAATGCATATCTTCAAGCAAATGAATATTAGGAAGAGCTTTCTAAGGAAAAGGTTCACTTAAGTCTCCATTATTCACCCTTTGTGAGCTGGCAGAATCGGAGTAGAAGCCCAATGCTTTTCGATCATATACTGCCTGCTCTGAGTTACACCTTGTAAATGTTATTGATCAGTGGGTTGTGGTAAGAATTCGATCATTTTTGTTGTTAAGTACAGATAGAGATCTGTATATATTCTCTCTCCCTTTTAAATAATCTTTCCCAAATCAATGTCAAATCAAAAGTTGGCCTCTTAACTTATCGAGCTGGTTGGCACAGAATGGGATTCTCAGCTGCTCTCGGCAGCATCATTTCATCTCCAGTTCTTTCCCTTTGCTCCCTATTTCTGCACAATGGCGTGCCTTATAAAAATGTCACTGAAGAATGAGAGGTTTGTGCTGATGGAAGAGTGATCTAAGTAATGTCTTCTGTTTTCCTATTTAGTACATTACTAAGTGTATGTGCTGTCGTTGCTCTTTTTCTGGTTTCTCTTTTGCTTCTTGTTGATAAAATGGTTACACATCAGTAACTCAAGTTTCAGAATGCTTATTCATTGCCTGATTGCACATGTGACATCTTGCAGGACATTATGATGATGTTTTATAGCTGACACTGGCTAGAAACCTCATGATTTGCTGTATTTGGTAATTTTTATTTATGGCAGCATTTAAATAATGAGTTAAGTAACCAAATACTCCAAGTAGATTTAGGTTTCATCTAGAGAAATAGCAAATGATTGCAGCTTATGTTTGACTTCCCAAATGATGTTCAATATCTGTCATAAATTCCTTATGCCTTGCCATTTTGGCAGCAAGCCTGTTTGATTTGGATTTTCATATTGAAAAACTTCTGTGTTAAAGGATTGTGTAACACTTTTGTCAACAACTTATTATTTCTGTTTGGTAAAGGTCGGCCTTAATTTACCAAAAGTTCAGTGTCCCTGATGGATTTGATAGCTTAGCTACATAATCTTGCACTCTAAAGGGAGAGTAGAGATACCAAGGAACTCATTGAATGATTCCAGTAGGTTCAGGACAAATAATTTTTACAAGCCTTGTAAACTGCCCAAAGGAGTGATTTTCCTGAGGTTTTCCTGTTTTGAGCTGTCTCTGGCACTGGGTTTGTCTACATGTGTTCATCCTTCTCCAGAACATTTTTTTTTTCTTGAAGATGAACCCATCTTCTATGAAATGTTGTAGAAGAAATCTTTAGGTAAGTCTTGCTTGTCTGGGATTTTAAGGTCAACTATTGCTGCTTTATAAGGCTGTTTTGTTTCTCTTCCTGTTAATAGTAGAAATTCATTGCAGTGTTTTGTTACCTCAGTCCTGTTGTGTGGTAGTGTTGTAGTCCTGGTGGTTTTTTTAATGTACTGATCCTAGCAAGCTGTGGAAGGAATAGTTTGTGCCAGTGAACTTGTAAGCGATGAATCATTCAACCACACTACCAGTGATATGTGAGTAACTTCAACTCCCTCTGCACGGGGCAGAGGAGTCTCTGCTGAACGTCCTGTGGAGAAATTCTGCAAAGCAGTTTCTGGTGTTTTCCTCGTAGCTGTAGGAGTGCTATCAGCAGGTATCTTTGAAGTGCTGGGCTAGGTGTATGTTTTCCATGTGCACACTTGATCGTGTACAGCATAGCACACACTGTTTAACTGAGCCCAGCCTTTTGCCTGACTTTGTACCGCATTCCATTTGGATGTCAGCAAGAACCCTTTAAATGGTATTCGTGTTGTCGTGGTTTAGATGTTGGTTCTGACTCAGCGGTTTGCTATCATTTAGCCCTGTGATGGCTGTTTGGAACCGCTTGCATTGCTTTGGGTTGAGTGTTAGTGGTTGGGGAGGCACCATCTGTCACCTTCTGTTCCTGAAGGCTGGTAGTGATGTAAAGTAGGTTAAGATTTGTATTTGATTGAATACAATACCAACATTCTGGTTCTTTACCTGTTTGATCTGTCGTCTCATTCTAGACATATAGATGACTGAGAATAGATTTAAAAAAACCCAAAAAGCAAATACAAAACTGTGGAAGAGAATATCGTGCGTCTAGTAAGTGTTTCCCCTCAAAAATCTGTAACGTGCATTCTAGGGTCAGAATTTTTGATGTTTTCAATGCCTGCAGGTGTCAGCTGTATAGTCCTTTATTAGTACAGCACATTTCAGTTGTTTTACTAACCAGGTATATCATATCTTGAAAGCTCTTAAAATAAAGATTTTGTACAGCTTTATATTTGTTTGGCGTCCGATGATCAAGTGGCCTTGAAAAGTTTTCAGAATTTGTGATGTTGAGAAATGATGAGTTAAATTTACCATGTTACCTGTAAACCAGCTAAAGCATGTGTGAAACATTTCTCCATGGTATAATAAAGGTAGCAGCAGCAGATAAGCAAACAAATGCTTATATATCCCAGAGAAAGTCTGAGTACTTAAAATAAACACATCTGAGGCTATGAGTACCATTGGCAGGCTTCAGCAGGACTTCAGTATTAGCTGACAGAAAGGACACTGGGATTCGCTTCCAAGCAGATTGTAACTTGCACAATGTATAATATGAAAGATCAACAGCTAGAAAGAAGTGCTGAAATACAGCAGGGAAGAGTACTTAGCTATCAGTACGTTGAGTATCTGGCAATATAAAATCACTCCTCTAGTAGTCCTTTAATAAAGAATTCTGTTAAGTTGTATTTGTATTAAAATGTATTTTTACTTCTTTCTGTAGGCAAAGTCTGGAAGATTTGATTTCAAAACATTCCACAAATTTCAAAGGAAGTAAATCTACGTGAAGAGCTACAAAGGGAGTTGATTTGAGAAGATACAGCATTCGCAAAAATGTCTTCAAGTTGTGTGACTTCAGTGTTTGCTTTGATGATTTTGTGCTTTGCAGCTGCAGGTAGGTGGCATTATGTAAATCGTGCATTCAGTGTAGCTTATTGTATATCTTCAGAATTATTGATCAAAAATCTTTTTCGTGCTGGAAAAATGTAGGTCAGCTAAAGTTTGTGTTTACGTCTAGGTGTTATATAAAAAATTGTGATCATAACAGCTGGTATGGTGATGTGGGAAACAATGCTGTTCCTATAAGAGTGTTTTCCTGCATTTACGTTCCCCTTTAAAATCATTAAAGAACTGCAGTAGTAATGTAAATTATTTGGGGGGTTTTATTTATTTTTTAAAAAGGGAATGGCATGGTGCACATATATTATAAAGGGGAAGGTTGCTACAGAAGCCTTTAGGAGTGGAAGCACGGTAGCCCTGCCAGTGTGATGCTGAGGCCAAACTATTAACTCTGTCAGGAGTTTGGGTTTGTTACCTAGGTGCAGGGTTGTGCTGGTGAAGCTGAGCTAGATCTCTCTACAGAGCTGGGCTGGAAGAGTGTACCAGCTCAGCTCAATGCTGCCTTCAAGGTTTATAATCTGGAATTAAGTCCAGATTATTTAGTTCATAAAAATAAATTTCTGACAAAATCCCAGAAAGGTTCGTAATAGGTCAAGTCCATCCATTCTTCCTGCCCTATTGGGATAAGCCTCACGTTAGTCATTTGTGACAGTTGTCTAACCTGTTTTAGAGTTAACTGTCAGTGGTGATGCCAAAGACATTTTAATAACAGTTGTCAGTGTTACTGGAGGTCTTACAGTTGAGGAAGATGCATTGCCATTTATGGGGATTATTCCTGTCCCACATTTTGTCCTAGCTGTGGATGTTTCAAGCCATGTATTTCAATAACCTGTGACAGAGAAAGGAAAGATCTGTACAGTTCAAGTACCTAGCTTATATTGTAGCTTCTTCAAGTACTGGAGTGATTCTCCTCAATGTGTTTGTTTGTCGAAGTTCTTCCTGCGATCGTGAGGGGAAGCCTCTTATGTGTCCAGCTTGCATACAATGTGGGTTGTTGGAGAAGAGGACAAGTGGTTATACGGTCAGTCAAAATGAGGTAGTGGGAAAAGTGGACAGTGGACAGATGGCTTGCTTAAATCTGTGATGTCCTCACTGTGGAAAAGATGACCAACTTTGGAAGAGACCGGGCTGAGCAATTAAATGTGTTACAATTTGGCTTCCTTTCATCACCAGCATGGAAAATTATGTTGTTTCAAGCCTTGTGGGACATTCTCTGGGGTTAACCTTCTGAAGGCATCCATCCAACATTAGTAACTTCGATTGTTTAATAGTACATGATGCTAACATTTTGCAATAGCTTCATTACAGATGAACTTTCAGCAATATAGGGTGTGTCTGAGTGTCTCTGTGGCTTGAGCTGAGGGGACAAGTGCTGGTCTTGGCTGAGAAGAGTGATTACTTGGAGCAAATCTGAATCATTATAGATGTGTAAAATCTGCTGTAAAAGAAAGTGCCAGTGTAGAAAATAAAAACTGTTTTAATTGGGCACAACCACAATTCCATTTTGATGCTGAAGAGATAGCTTGCCTAAGAAGTCAGCTCACATCTCAACGCCAGCTTTAATTAAAAATCAGTCATTTAAAAGTGTTATCAAACATAGCAGGACTCTTAGAAAGTTATTCAGTGTTCAGAAATCTTAGCATGTCTGTCCTGAAGTTTATTGTGGTTCTTTTTTAGTTTTACTCCCCGATTCTGTGTTTTTGTCTGGCGGCTGTTCTTGAAAATACTCTTAAAAAAGAACTGTGGCCTTGGATTTGATCAAATGCTTATTCATAAGTAGAATCATAGAATGATTTTGGCTGGAAGGGACCTCTGGAAGTTTCCTCCAGCGCCTTGCTCAGAGCAGGGCTAGCTTCAAAGTTATTTCTTTCTTGGAAACTGATTCTTCCCACTATCTGCATGGGAAGAAAATGGCTGAAGGAGATAGAAAAGGTCACAGTTCTTTAGGGGGAGGTGAGGAAGTATTATCACTGTGGTTTCTAGCTGTGCCTGTCCTGTGGGTTTTGGTTTTCTTGTGTGTTTTTTAATTTTGCAGCAAATTCTCAATGAGAACAACTAGTTAATGTCCTTTATAGAGTATCGAGAGTGCAGTAAGGCAAGAGCAAAAAAGACCTGATGGACTCTGATGAAGAAGAGATCTTGGGCAGATATAATTGCAGCTGAGGAAGGACAGTTCTCTGAAGGTTATTCGGATAGACCTTCTGCAGTGTTTTTCCTGTTAACCAAAACAATTATGCTTTAAATGCAGGGGGTTTGTGGCTATGGTGTGAAATATGGGTGGGAGTAAGCATTGCCTTCTAGTTATGTGTGGAAAAAGCTGTGGCAGATGCCCATCGGCTGTTGTCAATGTGATGGCCAGCCTGCTGCAGGCTTAGCCTTTACTAGCCAGTGTACAGAACCTGCACTTTTCCAGGCTTGAACCATTAATGTAGTAGTATAAATAAAACTGAGAAGTATAAATAAAACCAAGAAGTATAAATAAAATCCCTGCGTGCCTGTGGTGAAGCCTGGGGGAGGCAGGGGGCAGCATGCCACCTCCCTAGGGTGTTCGTTTTTATATGTTGAGCCTTTTTCCAGCTCACTCTTTGTGACTCTTAAAGTAGAGAGGCTGCTTCGGGAGAACACACCTTCCTTTTGTTTGCTAGTCCTACACTGGCATTGCTGTTACTGGTCTAGGTTTTGCTGTTGACTTTCCAGTATCTTCGGTATTGTTATCTTCTCACACATAGGTGATGAGAATATCACCTAGATACAGACAGAATCTGTGTTTTGTTTTGTGGTGGCTTTTTTTTCCCTTGGTTTTTTTTTTGTTCTTTCCATTCTTGCTTTTAAAGGTACTAATATGTTAAATATATATCAAAAAAACCTGAGTTTGATGATATGATGCACAGAGGTGCATATTCAAACCTGATCCACAAAACTGTATATTTTTCATGCTGATAGCTTAAAGAATGTACCTCACTAACTTGGAGTTGAAAATGGTCTGTATAAATATTCAAAGAATATTTGTCTTTTTTTTCTACCTTCTTCCTGCCTGATTGTATGTAGTTAAATGCCTGTCTGAATCTGGTTTACTTTTAGCTTCTCCACAGATTTCGTGTAAGCTCATATTTATACGACTTCAATTGTACAGAAAAAGGCTGCAAAGAAAACCTTGATTGCTGTGAGATTTTTTTATTTTATATTTTTTTCTTCCCCGTGGAAAGTCCAAGGCAGGATGGAGAGGAAAACTGCTGGCAAACTACCTGCCTGTCTGAAGGAATTATGTTTTTGAAGTGGGCTTAAACTAAGGTCTGGCAACCTGCAGTAGGAACTCCACACGAATACTCAGAACTGCACACGCTACAGCCTTGAATAACCTCATAAGCAAGTCTGGCCCTTTAGTCTTGGGAGCAAAAATATTCTGTCCTAATGTGGCTTAAATCAAAGGCTGAAACATTTATTTTACTTGCTGGCCAAGTTGTGCAGTTGGGTTCGTGATGTATGTCTTAGAGGACAGCTCAAACACATACCTACCCTAGACACTGAGGGTCAAACCTTCAACAAGATAGGTTCTTCCATGAAGGAATATGAATTTATTTATTTTTTTGTCTTCAACTTCTTTTCCTTTTTCTTTCCTGCCTTGCTTTTCAGTTGGGAAGAAGATAGAAGGGTGATACATCCTGTGGATCTGTGTTGGCCAAGGGTCTCATTCCAGCCTTCTGGGGTAGATCCTCTGGTGGTGCAAGTCATCTGATACCAATCAGAATTTCCTCATGCAGCTATGTTCTCTCTGACATGTGGTGTTGCTTGTGCTTGCCTTGTAGACACCTCTGTCCTTGTGACAGTTTCATGACCGTGGTCAGGCTGATGAAGAGACTGTAAGAACTGAATATATTGAAGCATTTACCCGTTTTCTGTAATACTGAGTGTACTGGTTTATCTGTTCATAGAAGTCTGTCTCTATGGTTTTCTTTCAACAGCTCTTTTCTCTGGTTCTCTATTGTTGTCTTGGTTTTTTTGTGGGGTTTTTTTTCCTTTCTTTCTACATACTTGTTCTTAGAAGTAATCTTAGATTGTTCAAGGCATGTGTGCTTCATTTTCAATAAGTCTATTTGCTTGTAAGCTAATGTATCTTTTGGATCTGTGCCCCCCAGATATGGTGGTGATGGGTGCCGTGTTAATAATCATAACAACAGGAAGAAACAGGCCTTGTCATGACATCTTTTTTTTCCTTTTTTCTTTTTTTTTTTTCTTTCCCTTTAAAGTGGAACTTCCCCTGACCTTGAACACTGTTACCAAAAGCAATATAGAATCCTTCAAAGTATAATGGAAAGTCCTTCCACTGGAAGGTGAAGGACATGGTCTAAAAGAAAAAAAATAATGCTGGGAGTCACTCACACAATTGTCCTTCCATTTTAAACAGTGTTTGGGGATTTCCCAGATGCAGTTAAATTGTAAACTTTGTTTTGCTTCAAAATATTTGTTGCCAGACGTGTGGGGCTCTTTTTTTGTTGTTTAAACTGTGGTTAGAGGATGAGAACCAAGGAACAGAGGTTGACTCTTGAATTATTAGTCCTGAAGTAAAGCACAGACTGGTTGCAGCTTTTGAATGGGTAGAGACTTCACTCTGCACCTCTCTTCTCCTTAAGTTCTTTCTCGTAGCTGGCCAACATCTGTCTCCCTTGAAAACCCACCCAATCCTTTCCCTCTATGCTCTGGATAGACAGTCTTTTAGAGGATGAGGTTAAGCAGTACTCAGAATATTTAGAGACTTGCAAGCTCAGAGGAGCAGAGGGCTGGTTTGCCTCTGCTGTGCCTGGCTTGTCTCGTATCTGTGCTGCTGCCGCGGGTTGGGAAGGCTGGGAGCCCTTCTGCAGGGACTGTAAAGGAACAGCCATGCTCTTTTCATGAGAGCCTGTCATGCTCTTGGTTCTGAGAAATGCTAATTAGGAGCTATGGACTACCTTTTAAAGATGGAAATTGTTCTAATTTCTTTAGCCTTTGAGCACCCTGATGGTGATTTGAAGCATATTAATGTCAGATATTTGTCTGATGGGGAACCAAATGATGAATTCCTAACTCCATGTCAGTCAGCTTGGTGAGATAACTTTGAGAAGTCAAAATATGTGTTAAAAAATGATAGTTAATCTTAATTTCACACAAAAAGAAGTAATGCCTTTTGAGCAGTAAATGATGTTTTAAGTGACCAGTTTAAATACAAACACTGATAAAAACTGGGAAGCTAGGCTAAATCTGTAGGTCCTCTGAATTCATGTTTCTTCAACACTGCTGTTTGGTGATCTATTCCTGTGTAAATTAAGTTTTTTATCTGGTCATCTGTCTCTCAGTCAGCTCAGTTGAGTCAGATCCTGTGCCATTTCTATGCAGTTTATGCATAAATAGTATTTTTATCTTCCAGAACCACACAAAAATTCTGAAGAACTTTGAATGCCAGGATACAGAGAAAGGTTATGTATTTTAGGGAGGTAGTTGTATCACAGACTTGGAATGACTTGAACTCAGCAGACGGCATTTTTCCTGTATCAGCAAAACTCTGAAGCTGAAGAAGTTGAACTTCAGCAGAGTTTTGCACCGATGTGGAGCAATAGGGTGTGGGGTTGTGTGTCCTGATTCAGCAAAACAACTGAGCATATATCGAAGTGCTTTGCTGAACCAGAGCATTTATCAGTAAACACAAAAGTCTGCATCTTTGATTAAAACTGACTCTGGATGATTCCAAATGAATTATAGATGCAGGCAAATGGCAGCATTACTGAGTGTCTCTGGAGGGAAATACTCAACTGAAGAAAAGTAGTATTGTGGAAAATTTTATGGCATGCAATGATGAATAGCATTAGTACTTGTCCTAAGGAAATAAATTTGTTTTTGTTGTTTTATTTTTTAAGAGAAACTTGTCTTTAACAAGTTCTGAGCATCACATAATTATTTTATAAATACTGTGCTAAAAATAATTATTTTGTTTTCTGAAGGGAATTGGGATTTGGGATTTTCTTGTAGACCTTTTAATATCCTTTCTGCACTGTAGGCCTTTAACTCTTTCTTAGATTCCCCATTTATCATTTATCTTAAAAATAACAAAACCCCTTGATCTCTTTAATAAAAAACTGAAAAGTGCGTGTTTAGTTAAAGATATTTTTGTCTTGTCTAATGTGAAGGAGAGTTACAGAAGTTTTCTGAACTCAAGGATCTGGAGCGTAAGGTGATAGGTCCTCTGGGACATACATACTAGTCAGAAGACAATTTTCTTAGGTATGTGACCTTTTAATTTTTTCTTTCTGTTTTAAAAGTATTCTCCCATCAAACTGACCCTGCTTACCTTCCCTGTACAGGATGATAACTATTTTGTGCTTGTGTGTTTCTTTAGCTGCAAAATAATACAATTTCTGTCATTTAGACTAAGCAGGGCACGTGCAAGCATCCAACAGCACGGTTTTATCTGTTGCCATAGGAAGAATTAGGCTCCAAAGGCTCTGGCACCCTAAACCCTGCATTCCCTGAGTGTGATCCTAGGGTGTCTCAACGAGAAATGGAGCATCTGCTGTTAGAGAAACAGTTGTTAACTTTCACATGGAAAATGTATTGAGTTTCTGCAGGTCTTTTATAAGCTTTATCCACTGAAATATGTTTGCATGAATCAACCTTGTTGTTTTACTACTGGTTATACTGAAGTGTAGAGAGAATATTGGGGGCCAGATATATTCCTTTTCAAAGCACAGAAATAATTTAATCCTCTGTAGCTAATGACAATAAAGGAACTGAAGTCCCTTGGGCTGTAAGTTGTAGGAGAGATGAATGTGGAGTAAGAAAATATATTTAGCATAAAGTCTCTGTGCCATGTTTCATTACCTGAAGGCATTGAGTTGGATTCCTCTTTGGTGTAAACTTGTTTTAAGTCAATTGAATTTCACTAAGGATAAATTTTGACCCCAGGTGACAAAAGCAAAGGTTTTTAATAATTCCATGAAGTGCAGCTGTTTCAAGCACTGTGTGCTTTTCTTCAGGTTTTAAGTGTACTTTATAAAGATGGAGCTGTGGTTCCCTTGTTTGGCAGCTGCTGCACTGTGGGATTTACTAATAAAAAAGGGATTTTACCTGTCAGGATGGAAAGAACTCAACTGAAGATGTCATTCCTCTCATTACTGGAAGCAAAGAAGTAACAAATAAAGGAGTTAAAGGTTAGGCAATGGAAACATTTGTAAGGTTTGTTGCTATTCTACCTCTTCGGCAAAGTTTACTTCCCTTTGGAACAGGTTTGATGCTTTGATGGTGGGAGTTTTGTGGTGGGTGGGGTTTTTTTGGTGTTTGGGGTTTGTTTTTTTGTTTTTTTAATTTGTAAATTTTTAATGAATTTACTTGAACACTTGGAGCCAAGAGTAGGTGGAGGATTGATTTTTGTGGTTATATTCACTTCTTGTCCTCTTTTTAGATCATTGTATTTGCCTTGTGTCCAGAAAGAAGAATTGATGCAATTTATTTTGGAATAAATAAAATTTATCTTTGTATTATTCATTTTAATTTAAATGGAGCAGTAAAACATATGCCCTATTGCAGATTATCCTGAAGCTTTTTTGATTCAAGCTACTGAGTCAAGATGACTTTTTTTTTCCCGTTAATGTGTAAAGATGAGTGATGGTGGTGGATGGCCACTTAGCATCGCTATGTCATGGCAGTTCTTTAGTCTTCAGCAATGGTATGAAAGTCAGTAAGGATGAAAAAGTTATTTGAAAATGTAGCGGTTGCTGAAGTAGCTTAACATAGTTCAGTTTGCACATTTGGGGTTACTTTAAGGAAATATCTAAAAGATGAGAAACTTAAAGCAGTGGCCACACTTTGTATCTATTTGTGTGTGTGTGTGTTTAGTCCAAATGGGTGATTCCTGGTTACTCTTGGGAAACATCTGCTCTGAAACATAAAACGTCTGGGTGGCTCAGGGCACTGCTGGGTAGGTGTGCTGCCTGCTGCGCTGCGTCCAAGGGTAGCGGCGGAGTCTTCTCCGGCCCGGTGACTGACATGCGCTTTTCATACAGCCAACACACAGCTGCCCTGTCTGACTCAGGGTGTGTATGTGCATTCTGGGTGCTGACTAAATGTAAATGCCACTGTCTGAAGGACCCTTGGGAGAGGGTGGGGTGAGTTATTGGCTGTCAAAGCAATTCTTCCCAGCTGTGGCCTGCCCTTGGCCATGAGCAGGGACTCCTAAAGAAGAGCACAGCAATGCCTGGGCCACGGACTGGATCAATTCTTCTTGTGAAGTTCCTGTGGCCTGATGGCCATAGGTATATTAAATGCATAGGACTAACTTTGGAGCCTTGACTTTTGACTAAAAGATGAAAGGCTTCTATCTGGATTAGTGATTTTCTCTGAGATCTCACCACAAGTTATTTCATCTCTCAATCTTGGTCTCTTGATATGTAAAACAGATGCATTCTGCCCTGTCACCTTCCATGCCGGAGTACTTGGATCACATTGGTGCTAACTGCTGTTATCTTATTTCTTCCCAACCTCCCCCCTGCCCTTTTTTGGAGGCGTGAAAATGGCAAAGATTTTATTAAAAGGTCTGTCAGACTTTTTTCCTGCCTTACTTGGGTTTAGACTAATGGATGCTGAACTACAGAAGTTCTTGTGATCTTGGTTAAGGAACAAGCTAGTTGAAGTTTTGGCAAGTTATAAATTACCTACGATGTCCTGAGGAGTGTCTTAACTGATGGAGCTGCTTCTCTTTTCTTCTGCCATGCCAACCCTTTCATTTATTTATTTATTTTCCCACTTTTTTTAGAGGAAGTAGAATCAGTTATACTCACAGCAAGGTGGTAGGAAATGAGAGATGCCCTTAGTTTGTTGTAGGCAAAAGGATTATCAGGTGAAATGTGGCTCTCTTCTTGCATCATTAGAAGAAAACAGCAGGTAGGACTACATTACATCCTATGCACAGTTTGAGCAACATGTTCAAAGTTTCATATATGGCTTCAGTTTCTTGCATTAGGGCAGACTTCATCTTTGGAGATGATTTGTTAAACTATGTAATTTATAAAAGTTGCCAGCTTTCTTCGTTTTCTGCTTTGAAATGTGAAATTAGTCTGGCAAAAAAATTCCTTTTTATAGCACTAATGAATTCACAGCAGTAATTAGTTGTTCTGTGGGATACTTTCACCTTTGAGCTCAAAAAAGTAATAGGTATTTGAGAACATTGGCAAGAAAACTGTTCAGACGTTACCTTGGATATTACTTGTCTCAGTTGCTTTTTGGAACAAGGCCAGTAGTAGTTATTTTCTTTGTTGAAATACTGCTTATGGCCATATTGTTTGTTGCATTTTCTTTTATTCTCCCAGCACTAATGTTTGATCTCTGTGATAACATGTATTGTCAGAGATGGAAGTAAGAGACCTAAAATAGGAAGGACTCTGAGGGTGTTTAAAAGATTACAGTTTTCTAAACTATAACACCTAGGCAAATGCTTCTCCAATGTCTCCTGCTAACTCACTTTCATAATAGTTTCTATAACAAGAAAAAACCACAATCATGTAACTGAAATGCTCAAAATGAGGAATGCTTCGTGCCAGTAGCAGAAAATAAAAAGCGGTCCTGAAAAAGATCCTGTTCTGTTGCTTGTGAGTTCTCTTGAAATAGCTGTTCTCTTTTTTTTTTTTTTTGGAAATGAGCAAAGCTACGGTTTGGGGTTTTCTTAAGCAATTTCATGCCCAAAGTAAAACAATGTTTAAGACTCCCTGGCATGGTTGATTTTGAATAAAATAATTTTAAAAAGTAAAGTTACTTAATTCTGGGTCTCTGTTACATTTACTGTATCTCAAAAGTACATTTGCAGCAAGAAGCCTGCAAATAAGTCAGCTCTTATGAGTAATAGACTGAACTTGAACTTTATTGATGTGATTCAGGAAAAAAGAATTCTAATGCAACAATTTCATATATTGAGCTGCTTAATGGTGTTGTTAAAATCTTCCTGTATGCGGAGAAGCCCTAACCAGCGAATTCTTCTGTTTGTTTCAACATCACACAAACACTATGCAAGAGTATTTGCTGTTTCAAAGAAAGCTTTTTAACAAAGAACCATTTTTTTTTCCCCTTGCCTTGAGGAGTCTTAGAATGCAGCTTCCCTAGAGAAATAATCTTCTCCAGAGAAATAATAATGCACTTAAGATGATTTTATAGGTCAAGTGTTCATGTATCTGTCTATGATTTGACAAGATTGCTCAAAGAAAAAGTAGAGTGAAATCAGAGTTTATTAAGGACGATTTCTGAACAATGAGTCAATGCTTTTTTTGGCCTAGTGGACTGGATTAATCTAATTAGAGCAATAAGCATTTATTTCTTCTAGTTGACTGAACTTGTTAAGTTGATGCAGTTCTGATACCTGTGTTTTCTCCTTGTTCCAGATGTGTTTGTTAACTTTGTGAAAGGAGCAATACTCTGTTCCAGTAGAAAAGATATATTTTTTCTAGCACTCCTTAGTGCTGGCCTGTGTGCTGGTGTCCAGGTATTCCCTGGTGAGGTCCCTTGCTGGAATCCTTCTTTGGGGACTTTGTTTGCTGCTTCATAGACTACAAGCCTCCAGAACTGAAAAGTGTTAATATTTAGACCGTAACTTTCTGCACAGTCATAATCCTATTCTAAACCAGTCAATGGCTGTCTGATACTCATATGGTCGTATAATGTTGTGTCTCTAGGACAATTTTGTGGCAGACATTTTAGAGCAGTGTAGCACAGCTCCTTCTTCCTTAATGGAACTAATCCCAGGGTTCATGTCCTGAACAGGTAACAATACAGTTGACTTGATCTGAAGTTTTTTGATACTCCTCTATATATATCACATATGTGATACATATGTGTGTTTGCTTTTTCTTCCTATCCACTTTGTAGGTCCTCCAGGCTATTTTTTTTTAATTAGGCCATGACTGGTAGACTCAGAGAGAGATTTAGTGGGAACCTGCTTTGCAAGGGCTGGCTGTAGTGCCAGCGAAGGGGCTCATGCTATTGCTCGCTTTCAGTGAGACCCTGCAATGACTGTGATGCTCCCTGCTCCCCTCTTTTCTTGGAGATACATTCTTCCTCCTCTAATACCTCACTGTAACTGTCTGTATCCATGATGTGTATTAGTATGTTTTCTTGGGGTGATCACATGACTAATGAGCATTTGATGCTTTTGTAATGTACCTAGGATACATATAGAGCAGCTGGCACAGACTTTTTGAACAACCAGCCTTGTAGTCTCCTGGATAACCTCACAGGACATTGAAATACAACAGTGCGGTTACATTGAAAGTTTTTTAATATAAATATATTTTTAATACAGTGGCTTAATGAAGTATAGTAAGTGGTGGGGTCTCTGCATTTATTGTGAATGAAAACTGCAGTTGACTGTCTTAAGTGGTTAATGAAACTGTTATATTAAGGGCAGTTAAAGAATTGGTGAATGGAAGTATACTTCTGTACTTTATTTCTGAATACATTTGATTTGTTACTGTAGCCTTGTTATCCATAGAAAAGGGCGTTTGTGCTCAGAAAGAACATTGTTCTTTCCAGCCAGGCTGGAGGCACTGGCACTAGGGCTGAGAGCAGTGAGACAGCTGAACTGTTCTGCCTTCTCTCATCATGAGTGAGGTCTGTGGCCTTGAGGAGTGGTGGTGTGGGGTGCCTGTTCAGTTGTTTGTATCCCATTAGAAAATGTTGGTACCATTCTTCAGTTCCTCAGCAGGGGGGTGGCTTCTTCAAGCAGGGATGCAGTCAGGCTTACACTTAACCAAGTAACTTAGCTTGCAGTATGATGTTAAGACTGCCTCTGCATTTTATCGCCAGTAAATTACCACAAATCTCATGAGATGTTAAAGTAATGGGTGTTAACCTCATTGAAGGGAACGGAAGTTTAGCCACTGGCCCGCTGATAGGAAGAACAAGTTTCAGCCTGGCTCCTGTGTGCTTATGTGAGAGCTGTTGAAGTTTGAGAAGAGTGGTTGGTTTTCCCTGCCCCTTCATGATTGCTAGAGCAAATACAAGGACCCTTGAAGGTAGGTGGCAGGGGTAGTGGAGCCTCCCTCTTTTGCAGCAACTCATGCTTGCACTAGATCAAAACTGAATTTCCTCTTAAAGATGTAGAGTATTGAAGTACTGCTCAAGCATTTTGAGTAACCTGATCTGTGGTTGGTGTCTGTGCCACCAGCTGAACCAAGTGAAAACATATCCTATCAGAATTGGAGCATATGCCAACAAAACAATTTGACTTACTGGTATAGCTACAGTTCCTTACCCAAAAGTACATGAAAAGCTGATAGAAATGCTTTTGTATTCATGTAGCTGATGTGTTTGTTACCATAAGAAGGTTTGACTGATTTAGCAGAGTTTCCAGCAGTGAAATACAATACCTTATGAAAAGGAGATGCACCAGTATACAATGCATTGTTGAAATTTGCACGCATTTCCTATTCAAAGGGTTAAATAAATGAGGCAGCAGTCCTTGTCTGGACTCTGAGTTGGAACCCTTCGTACTCAGTGTGTTATGCTCCAGCACTAGCAAGTGAAAGCCTGAAACATCTGAGCTTGCCTAAAGCTTACCAAACATTATGAAAAGAAAAACTTACAGTGACTTAACCAGGCCCCATATTAGGTTCTCTGTCTGCTTGGCTTTTGTGTGTATTAAAATACTATTTATTTAATATCAAACTTTTGTCACCGGGAAAGACAGTCCATAGCTCTTGGTTTTTCCAAAAAATCAAAACCTGATGTTACACCCTAAGTATGGACACACTGAAGTAGATTGTTTGAATGTTCTTGTCTTCTACAACAACAACAGTAATAATTAAAAATATATATGTAAGTTTTTGAGAGGCATAGCAGTGACCACCTTCAGACTGTTACAAATTCCAGCGAAACATACTTTACTGTACAAACTGCCACCACCAAGTGCTGACTCAATGATATCTTTTACGTATACCTCTAATTTTTAGCAGGAAGAGATATTACTCATTTTATTTAATGCCCTTTCTGGGGAACTGTTTCAGCACTTGCAAAGTGTGTTTGAGGCCCCACAGACTGCTGACTCAGCTGCAAAGTTATTTAACGTCTTGAAAGTTCCAGGATATTGTGACTGTTTTCTAAATAACACTATCCTCTACTGATTGTATTTGAAAACAAAGTTAACGCTGTTCTAAGTGTTGCCAGGTCACTTTGAAAGTCTCACCCGAAGGTTTCTCACTGCTCGCCCTGCATGTAGGGCTGGGCTGTTGGTTTGTCTTCTTGTGGGAAGGGAAAAGTCACTCCGTTTACTAAGGTATCTGCTTCCAGTTAAGTCATGTGGCAGGAAAGCTTCTGTGATCTTACAGCATGAACATATGCAGGATTTTACAGTTATTTAATATTTGTTGGTTAGTTTTTGTAGAATCTACATTCATTTATTGTTTTTCCCTGAAGTCTTGTTTGTTTGTTCAAGAAGGAGCACCTGGAAAAGACAGTGAATTGTACTCCATTGGTGGCAGCTGGGTTCCCTGTGAGAGTCCCTGCTGTCTGCAGTGTCAAGGGGGCTCTTGCCTTCCTCAGACAAACCCTTAAACAGGACTTGAACCCTTTCCATACAGGGAGATGGATTTTGGCACCTGTGGGGTCTCTGCACTTGATGTGTGTGTGAACATTTTATATTTTTGTGAAACCTGAATTGGCTCTGACATTCCCTGAGACTTTGTTCCAGGCAGCAATGGTACTAAGATACATGCCTTATAAAGCCCAGCATTGGGCACAAATGACTTCTTTGCCGAGTTAAAGCTCCTTTCCCCAACATCCCTTAAAAGAAAAGAAATAATAAAAAAAAGGCGGCAGAAGTCAACGAAAGATTATTTGAGGAGAAGAGTCATTATGATTTCATATGGAGGCCATCTCAGTTCTCCTTTTCTATCTGATGTTTGCCTGGGAATATATATTGTACTCGTGTGCTGGGCTAGAATTTTTTTCAACTTACTAATAGTTTTAAAAATGCATTTAACTGTTAACTGCTGATGTGCATGCTCTTTTTAGTTACAGCTAACAAGCAACTGGTCAGTACATTAAAAAAATTTGGACTCTGTTAACTCTTGTAGAGTCACATCTGTGCACTTCTTCAAATGTTGTCAGAACTATATGCGGAGAAATTTGGTAGGATAAAACAAAGGGCACATGCTTAATAAGGGAAGAAATGAGCAGAAGGAAGTCAAGGAGAAAATCTTTTTATATTCTGGAAGGGACTAAGACGTGTAACAAGCAGGATGTGACTTGTTTCCTAGACAGAAAGATGTGCGAGTGGTAGCATTTTGTAAGAAACTCCTTGAACAGAACTTTACCTCCAGGGAAATGGAAAGAGAGACATTATTAACTCATTTAACAGCTCTGGTTGATATTGCAGATAGCCTTTTGAGAAATATTTCTTAAGTGAGTAGTTGTACTTGTTTGTTGAGAACTTGTTTGGAGTTGGTTTAATTCCTGGTGGAGGTCTGGAGGGCAGAGAAGAACCTCAAGGGTACTAGTTACTAGTGTTGTAATTTAAAATAGAATTTGTATTCTTTTATGGTTACTTTAACAGTTTTGAAAATCTCGTTACCGGACTCATTCTGTCAAAATTCTATTTTAGATAGGCATGATTTTGATTATCCAGTGATGAGCCTTTCTCTTTCCAATGAAGAGGTGCAAGTATAGGATATATACGGCCAGATCTTTGTACATGTGGCTGCCATCTGCGTGAGCTAAATTACTCCCTATGAATCAGGCGTACAATATGCATGTTCTCTGTTCTGTATAAAGATCTGCTCCCAAGTTGTTTAGAGTCATCCTTTCTCACTCTCTATTTAGTTCTTTCTCTGGCAAATCTCCCGTGGACCTCATCTGGATTCTTGCCTGATTAAGGACTAAGAGCTTGACCCTGTGAGATAATAAAACCCAGCATCCCCACAAGAATCTACAGATTTCAATGGGAGTTGAAGGCGGCATGTGCTGCTAAAGTGTTCAGGATGTATGCTGGGTTTAAGGTAATGATTTCAGGACTTGGCTGTGTTACAGGGTACATACTTGCTGGCCCTAACTTGATTAAGCTGCAAGTATATTACCATGATTTGAATCCTCTATGAAAAGGAAAACACATGGTCTCTCTGTGGATTTTGTGGCTTATTTAGAATGAATTTTCATTTTCAAAATGTGTGTATTGAGATGTTCCTTACCAGAAAATTCCAGTTTATGGGTACTCTTATTGTTTTGGAGCTGTTTTCCTAAAAGCCGGGATCCAAGAGCGGATTCCTTTGGGAAGTGGACAACATGAAATTGTAAGATCTAGGAAGGGTTGTAACTTTGTTTCTTATTGCGCACAGCCTTCCAAAATGATTCACCATTTCCTTAAAAGATTCCGGTATCTCCAAGTTTTTGTTAAAAACAAAGAAGCACAAAGCTAATTATCACATCCCAGAAGAAAACACATTACAGAATTAGGCCATGTAATGAGATAATGAGCACAGTTGGGTAGTGACCTTCATCTCTTTAGACTTTATTTTAACAAAGCAGACTGTTCAAAACCAAGGCTTCTCATTTCAAAAAGGAAAACGGAACTCCCACAGAACCTCACCATTAAGAAGGGGGAGAGAAGTATTGAAATTCTCACACTATCCCCAAATTAGCTTTTAATTAAAAAAACAGTTAAGTGTATAATTACAGTTTAACATGCATAGAATTCCTGACATAGGAAAAGAATTGGTCGTTCATGTTGTAATATGGCTTATAGGTTTCTCTCTGAATGCTGCTATGTGTGAGCATAAGGAGGGGCCTGAAACTCAATTTTGGTTTGGAAGGATAACCCCTAAAAGAGAAAAGTTTCTTGAGTTGAAAGCTACAGCATGGCTACAGGATATCTACCAAGAACATCACTTTGTATTGAAAAGCAAACCAGAAACATGGGTAGTATTTAATGAAAGCAACATTTGTTGAAAATGTAGATATATTTGTCGCATTAAGAACTAGGTAGCTTTTTGTTGGTAAAGCTCTTTCAGTCTTTCAAGATTGGCATTTCTTTTTTTTTTTTTTTTTGAGCATATAATCACAGAATCCTTCCCCTGACCCCCTGAAATTGGCTTCCTTAAGGTTCATGGAGCTGGTTTACACTGTGGTTGGACATGTGGTAGTATCTGGTCAACCAAGATAACGCTTGTGTGTTAAAACACGTCATGCTTGTTATCTTCCTGCAACATGGACTTCTGTTGTGATGACCTAGTGACACACAGTGTTTATGCAGACAGGAATAGCAGAGCTTGGATGCTTCTAAGTCAAGCAGAATGGATATCCTTTTGCTAAGGCCCAAGTGATGCCTGTACCAAAGAGATTATAATGAAAAAAGGTATGAAACAAAGACTGGCAAAGGTGTTCATGAACAAGCAGCAGGGTGTACAGGATGATATCAACCAATCATTTAACTTTTATTGTAGAGGTGTAAGGAAGTAAATATGGGGTTTGACAGAGAGGTGAGAAGCTGTGAAAAGAAAGAGTTGAAGGCAGAGGCTGTGAAGGAAAGAACTGAAGGAAATAAAGCGTAACTTCTGTTAGCAGATCTGTATTGTACAGTTGATGGATATCACTGATACATGGAGGAGAGCAGGAAGGAGGTATAAGGGCTTCCCCCTCACCTCTAAGTGCCTTTGACTGTCTTCAGCTGGGAAAGTCCTCTGTGGCCCCCAGCCTGTGTAAAAAGGAGCTGGTAGGATGCAGTACCTGGAAGAGGAGGGAGCAAGTGCCTTCGTGCCCTGCTTCTCCTAGTGACTGATAAAGAAAACTGGGACTGGGAAGATGATTTTTGTAAGTAATTCTGAGATTTTAATTTCAGTAGAGTTTGTGAGTCTCTGTCATTTCCCATTTGTGGCTGATACTATTTCATGTTCGGGGAGTGGAAAATCATGCAGGGCATGGGGCATACACTGGACAGTGGCACTCTGGGCAGATGTATGATTACACACTCCCACTGGCAGTTTCTCTTCCATTATGGATGTTTAACAATATGTTTTGGTTTTGTTGTGTTGTTTAGGGTTTTTTTTGTTTTAAAGGAAGATGTGAATAACAGTTAAGGGGTGTTGTTTGTGTAAAGCATTCGAAGAGAATGTGTTGTGTTAAACGAGACTTCAAATTAACATATTCACCTAAAGGCCACCAAGTTATTTGCCGAAGGGCAAGCTCGCTTTTTCAACTGCTAAATTTCTTTTGCCTGATAAATCAGTAGTGTTAACAGGTTATACAAGTTAGTGCAAACCATTTATCTGAACTGCTAAGCTGCTCTTTAAATGGTGGGTACGTATTTAGAAAACCTACGTCTGTTTTGCTGAGTTCAAGCATTTCCAAAGTGTCAGGTCCTTGGCTCTTTGAAAATACTCTGAAAAATATTTGTTTAGTTTTATAGATGGACCTGGCATTTCTGGTTTAGGTCATCGTACTTCAAGATAACTTCCCTGTGATGATGGCAACACTGAGCTGCGGTGGAATGGCCTGTGGACTAGCGGAGGGTTGGTTGGTTGTTTTTCACACTTCAGTGTTAGCTTAACAGCTGAGTTTAATATGTAACACCACAGTTAAAACCGAGCCTGTTTTCAGAGTGGTGGTGTAAGCACTGAGCTTGTTAATGTTCAGGTATTGTTTCTGTTGCTTCTGTTTGTGTGGAAGTTCAAAACAGGGATTTCTTAGGCCACTTGACCTCTGCACTTGTATTCCACTCATCCTGTTGAGTCAGCCAAATTAAGAGGACAAAGTTCAATTTCTTCCAGTTTTGGGAGGAAAAAACAAGACGGTTTCTAGTTTTCATAGCTTTTTTGCTTTTTTTTTGATTATAGAACCCAAAAGCAGTTGGCTTGAAGAGCAGATCTATTTATTTAATTATCTGAATATTGACAGTTTTATAGAAGCAGCAGCAGCAAATGAGAAAAAACATGCACTTGATCTAAACAGATATTGTGGCCTGTGGAAAAAACCTCTGGATTTTATTAATGAGATGATGTTCGTTGGTTTTGCTTGTTTGGGATTTTTTTTGAAGCCTTTTATGGTTAAAGATCATAGATACAGCTGTTGATGATTAGATGTTTTCAGAGCTGATCTGAATCAGAGGTGCTTTTCCTTCTACAGAAAGCTTCTCTTCCTTTGAGGCAAAAAATGGTGTATCAAGTCATCCTGAAGAATAAAAACCAGTAATGGAAAGGGATTTGAGTTTTGTCTTTCAAATTCTGTGTTGATGATTCCGACGATCTGGTTCCTAGCTCTGTGTATGGTAGGTATGACTGATCAACTCTGTTCTGGAGAAACTGGTGTCTTTAATATAGGTACCTTGCAGCTGATGGTCGTTTTGACGTGACCCTAGTTGCGTGGAATGGATGCAGACACTGAAATAAGTGCAATTCCCAGAAATGACATGTTTTAATCCTACTTCCAGCTACTTTTGATCTCTTGGGCCTTCATCTGTATTTAAGAGTCAATCTCTGTAAGTTTTGTTAGACATAGTTTGACTCTTGAGTTAGATGTTGCCTGCCTGAAGCAGGCTACCCAAGACTATCTGAAAGTAGTCTACTCTGCCCTTTTTCACCATGTCTTCTTTCTCTGTCTGGAACCTTCTTCTGGAGAAAATAACAAGAGTTTAGCTGTTTGTTCAGGACTTTCTGGGATCTAGGAGCTTGTTTAAAACTACTCTTACTGGTCTGGAATTGCTTCCAGGTGTTTGGAAGTCCTGGACAAATGGTCACAGTGTGTGGTGCTACAGTGCTGTATATTCACCCAGTGTCTCCCCATGGGAATCCTGAATTGGAACGAAAACCCTTCTGCTTTTGAATGCAAGGGTTGGATATTGCAGATAATAATTTTCAGGTGTTTTGTTTTGCGTTGGTTTTTCTTTTCTGAGTTACTAGTTGACAAATGGCTGTTCCTCTTTATATTGGAAGAATGAGAGTGAGTGCAGAGCAAGACAGCATTTCACACTGATCCAAAAAGAGTTTATTTCAAGCTCTTCTACTGCATGGCATTTGTATACAATTTGTATACAAAATGTATACATTTGCCATGGCCAAAAGACTTGAACTTTTACTATTGACCCTTCCTATATCCTGGTAAATTTCTCCCTAGATGTACTTGGATATTTTGGTAAATCACCCTCTTTGATTAGTTATGTAGGTGCAGCTCTGTGCGGTGTGATAATTATTTTAGGCCTTCAGATAGTACGGTCATCTTGCAAGGTAAATGTGTAGGGAAACTGTCTGCAAAAGAGACGTGCAATAGCTTTCAAGTCTATAATATCTTGTAAACATACATTTTTTGTCCCATAAGAAATGCTGTAACAGTAACCTGGGGCAGTTATAAGACTGTAAATCAGGCTGGGTTTACTCAGGATCTGTTTAATCAGAACAGTAAGTAAAAATTCCTGATCCTCGTTTTCAGCGTAATTATTTATTTATTTTTAATAGCACTTCCTGCCACCTTTCCCCCTCCTCTGAATGCTAGAAGGAGGTCTCACTTGGACTGAGAGCTGAGTTGGTGAAAGCATTTGACAGCTCCTTTTAGTCTCCTTGAAAAATGATTCTGTCTGGATAAAAAGCACTAGGTTAGTTCAACAAGAGTAAGTAACTTTATGGTATCTGAACTGTGCCATTGGGTCCCTAATATGTAAATGAATCGAGGCTACAATGTATCAATTTAATAATTTATTAAAAACATTCAAGCTTCAGCCCTCACCCACAGCAGATCTAATACTGCTACATCTAAGATGACCTTCACAGTGTAGCTGTAAATGCAGTTTCCAGGAGCTTAACAGAGAACATGAAGATGAGAGGGGAGATGTGCTGAAATGAGATTTGGTTACCACTTACGGAGATACCTCAAATGGAAAGCAAGACTGGAGCTATTAATAATGGGCTTATGGGAACGCTAGTTAGGAAAGCAATTTTAAGAGACCTTGTGTCATGACTGCAATGTCCTGTCATTGTAAATGGTGACTTCAGTAATGCTGAGGAAAGTAATTGAAATTGCTTCAGGAAAAGCTTTTATGTTCAAAAACAACAGTCTCCTGCCTGCTCTTCAAAAGTGGAACAAATACATTTATATGACTTAAGTGTGATTGATTGTTCTTGTTTCCAGTGAATTGTTTTTTGTCAACATACAGGTCAAATAACTTTGGAGAGTGTATATTTGTATATATATGATTTACACATGCACATATATCACATGGAACTTGGGTATTGCATGTAGCCTTTTTGTTAATCGGAGCAGGTGCTAAGCTGGGAGATTATTTGTTCTCCACTGTGGCAAGATTTAGTCAAAGTGAAAATGCATAGGGATTTTTGAAAGTGCTAGTTTGTGTCACTGTTGTGCTTAAGATCATAGATGAGAAGGAAAATGTATTTGCACAGTCAGCACGTCTTCTACAATCAGCAGTATCTCTTTCTAGGAAGGTCTTTGTGCGTTCAGTCTGCGGTTCATGAGCACGCTCAAGCCTGATGTGTCTCTGCTGCTCACAGTGGGGACAGGGGTGCATGTTACCAAGGCAGTAGCCTTTGGTGGGAGCCAGCCTAGATGCTCCTCCCTGCCATTCGGTGCACCAGTGACCAATGAAACCTGCTGACTCTCTTCATTGCTGGGTTAGTTTCCTGTCACACTGAGTTGAATCAGCTCCTGGGGAAGGCAGGTTTGATGAGCATCAAAATATGCATAAGGTGTCTGGGAAGTGTTGGTGTGAAGGAGAAGAGAGATGGAGGGAATGAGACACCCTGTTCTCGGCTGTGGCGAGACGTTGCATGAATCATCCTCTCTCGTAAACCTGCAGCGTTAGGTTTCAGTGTTTTCTCATTCCTCTGCTTGTAGGATTAGCTGTGTGTGTATAGGTCTGTCAAACTTGCCATCCCACGAGAGAGTTGCTCCTTTTGAGTCTATATTCATGGTCCCATGCAGATGCTGCCATCTTGGCTTGGGGCTTCACCCTTGTGCGTGGCTGAACTGCTGCGTGTCCCCACTTGTCTGCTTGTGCTAGTCCCTGGTGTGAGGGCTCCCATCTCTTGGCGTGAAGCAGCGTTGCAATTTCTGCAGAGTGAGTTTCAGTTACTCTATTGACTGTCTTCTGATTTTTCATCTGGGAGGCAGGTCTAATCTAATAGACGTTTTGAACCTCAAGTGCAAATTGAGATTAGGTATAAAGGGGATTGTAATTGTACGGCACACGTAAAAACTAAATTCCCTGACTTTTCACTACTAAAATTTTGTGAGGGGAGCCCTTTAAGAGGATTTCCTGTTTGAATTTTTTTTTCTTTTTTTTTTCTTGCATGCTTTTGAATACACTGAGCCAAGTCCTTGCTGGTTGCTGACTTTAGGAATATTCATGGTTTTGCTGAACTATGTGAGCCATCATGGCTACAGCCAACACCGATTGTGCTCAGATGGCTTTAAAATGATGACTCTGGGGATTAGCTCACATGTGTTAAGGACTATTACCATGAAAACTTAAACGCACTTTGTACCTCTGCTGTAATGATGCTTCTGTGTTAAATAAGAAGGCAGCTGAAAGTTTTGGTAGACCTTCTTTTCATTTTTATTTTTTTAAATCTTATTTATTTTTAAAGTTTATTTTCTTTTTTTTGCAATTACTTGCCTGTCTTGAGGGCCACAGTCATTTTGTAGCTGACCTTGTCACAGAGCAGGGAATTGAATATTTGGTTATAAGTATTTTATAAAATGTTTTAAAGATCCTAGCACCTGAACTTTAGAAAACTCTCATTTTGTCTTGTTCCACATGTCATTTGACACTGTTTATAAAACATAGACAGGTGCCTTTGTATTTGTTTTAACATATTCTATAAGCTTGTTATTTAGCTTAAGATAATCATGTCTATAGGGGACTTACAGTACAATATCTATTTTTTTCCAAGGAGCTTGAAAACTAACACAATGAAGGATTATTTGTTATTTTAAACAAAAATGTCACCATGGGGGAGCTTTCTGAGAAATAATTGGCATTTGTGGAAATAGTGAAGAGAAATGCTTCAAAGAGCCTAAATTAGATCAGCTGCTCATGTTACTCTAGAATATCTCTGCATGTATTTTCTGTTCTCTCCAAGTTTTTCCTGTATTTTATAAATTTTTGGTGTATTGTTACTTTAAATGTAATAGAGGGGAAATTATGAGCTAGAATCAAGAATTACTTTGGGTGACCATTTTTTGTTTAAAGAAAAAGCAGGGGGAAAGCTACTCAAGTGAAAATTTTTTCTAGTTACATTATTAGAAAACTTGATGGCAGGTGGCATACACTGTTTTGGGGCTGTCTGTGGCCTGTTAGTTGTGCTAATTTCTGTCCCTTTGCTTAACATCAGGCGTGCCTGGAGCTCTCCAAGTATTTTATCTTTTGCTTACTTGTTTTTAGTTGCTGATGCTGACTGAAGACTGTTACTATTGGCTTCTGTTCATTGTGACTCAGAAGTGGGGTTTTTTTTGTCTTCTGCAGCGATAGCTACGTGTGTAGTCAACCCTCAGAATCTTGCAAGGACTGCCATGCAGCTTATCCATCAGACTTTTAAATTTAATTTGGTATACAGAAAATGTGGTTACACAGACCACTTATGAGAAGCTGAACCATCAGTGACCTGTGGACAACAGTTCTAGGACCGCTGCCCTGTTAATGTTTATAGCCCTTGCTGGAGATTCAGCTGTCACTTGCGCTGTCTCCAGCACCAACCTGGTCTAGTCAGCTTATCTGAGGTACCTTGATAAACTCGGAAAAACATTTGCCATTATTTAGCTTCATGGCTTTCAAATGTGGCAGTATGGACACTGTTCCCTTGTCCAAGGGTATGCCGTCCTCGAGTTCAGCACAGAGCAAGGACTTCCTAAGCATTTTCAGCACTGAGGCTGACCTCTCCTTTAAGCACAGAGCCTTGAACAATTTTGGGCACAGAGTCCTTCCTAGTTAAAATAAAATTCCCAAGTCTGAAGAGAACCTGTGGCAGGGCACATTCAAAAGTCAATTTCCGTGCTGATTCTACAACAGGGGCTGAGCAGAGTTAATGGAGTGGGGGATGGGGAAGAGTACAGTAGTTTTTGCCCTTCTTTTTTTTTTCCTTGCCTTTTATTTTATTTTTTGTATAATCTTTCTACATTCTTCAAGACAAGACTGAAACGTTTTGAGGAGGGAAGATTTATTTTGCTTAAGCACTTGACACAGATCAGTTTTCAAGGTTTGTGCAGTGAGACGTTTAGTGATAGTGAACTCATCCTTAAAAGGTCAGTTACAGGAATTCAGCCTTCAATTGAACTTGTAATCTTGTTATTTTTAATTAGGAAAGGGCTTGGTACTCTTTCAGTTATAGAGGCATCTTCCTTCAAGACTGCTTTGCTTTGACTTTTGCTGCTTCTGAGGTCCACTGCATTTGACGGGTCTGAGGTGAGCAGTTGCCAACTGGTAGAGCTGGAAGCACAAGTAACAGAGCAATGTTTTGTCATTTTATGAAGGGGTCCTTTCCTGTGATGAGTATTTTCAACTTGTTTGCAGAGGTGGGAAAGGCAGCCCAAGCATGTCCCAGTCTGGCTGGCAGCATGCAAATTGCACATTTCAAAGCTGCTGCTCTCGTTCTGACTTAAGGGCCAGCAGCGTGTTTATCAGATCTTCATGACATCCAGCACTGAGCAGACGTTCCCTTTTTTAGTATAAAGTGATGTTCCTGACATGGTGACTGAGATTAAGAAGGGGAAGGCTTATAAAGTTTCATGCTCGAATGAAGCACCTATGCATCAGCACAGAAGGGCTTCTGATAGCCAAGGGGGGGGGGGGGGAAACAGACTCCAAACGAAAAAACCCTCTGCATCTGCTTTTTACTGAATGCCTGGTGTTGCAAGCAGTGTCCACATGCTTCATAGCTGGCCAAAGATTAGAGGTGGTGACTGCTAGTCTGTTGTTCAGATGGGTTAGACAGGAATGGCAAGTCTCCCATGTGTCCTCAGGGGCAGTGGTGAAATTAAAGCAGAAGACAATTGCTTGCAAGTTCCTATTGAACTGAAAGCTGCACCGTCTGGTACTCTGCATCTGTGTGGCTGTCAGAAAGAAGGTATCTTTGAAAAGAAACCCCTCTGTCTGTCCAGATGTGCATGTGTCCATATGTAGTGACATTCAGAATTCATTATTTCCTCTCTGAAGACCAAAAAATGATCTGCCAATAGTCCAGTTGACAGATAAAAGCAAGATGTCTTATTGAAAGAAGAGCCCTCTGTATATAGATATAGTGAATGACAAATGCTGGTGAAGCTGAGCAACTGCTTAGGAGCTGCTTGTAATAAAGGTTGGATAGAAAAGTAAACAAGTTACAGGGAAGTTCAGGAGAGTTGTGGAAAGGAGTGCAAAGAGGAAAAAAATGGCACAGACAGAGCCCTGTAAGTTCAATGTTTCTATGTATGTGGGGTGGAAAAAAAAAATTATAAAAAGGGGAAGCAATGTGGTTGGTGTATCAGTTAACACCAGGCACCTTTAATCCCTCCAGATCTCCTTGAAGTTGCTCTCCTTAGCCATCAGATAAGATTTTGGATATAAACTCTTTTCACTGCATAGTAGTGCCCCTCGGACAACTAATATATCACTGTGTGTTTTGAGGTAAAAGATGCCTGTCTATGTAGCTCCAGATGGAAGTCAATGGGGATCAAGTGTGTGACTGCTACTTGAGTTTCTGAACAATACCACAGGATTTTTTTTATTTCTAATTCATTCTGAACTAAACTTTAAGAAAGAAAAAAGGACAACAACAACAAAATCCACTTAAACGAAAAAATCCTACCCCCAATCTAGTCAATATGTCCTATAATCTTACCACTGCTGTGTATTTTATATATTGTCTATAACTATTGATTCTGACTAAGATGGGATATCAACACTTCCTGTGTTGGTTCAAAAATCATTAGAACTTTTGTCAGCACTTTCAAGACTATCCGTGAGTATACAAAGAATTACAATTTAAATAGGTAACATCTTGCTGAGAGAGACTTGGAAGACTTGTTTTCTTAGATCAAACCTCAGCAGTCTGTGCTTATGTTTACACGTGTGTTTTTGTGCATGCTCTTTGATGATGCATGAATTTCTGTGTGGCTGATTGTGAAAGTAAATATGGTTCTCTCTCTTTGCCTCCTGAAACTGACTGTATGAAGTCTGGAATTTCCTCCTCTGTCATCTTTAATTTACTCATTTTCAGGTTTCAATACAGATTTTAAAAACAAAAAAATACAGTGGTTTTGAAACCTGTTTTAGTTATTTTTGCTCTAAGCAGGCATTTAATTTTTGTAGTTGTGGGGTTTTTTTTCCCCTTTTGGCCCCAATACAGAGCTTTCATGTAAACCAAGCAGAATGCTTCCTGTCGTTGTCTGATAAAAAGTGCACTTCCATTCATTGTTTCCATGGAACTTCCTATCCTTTCTATGGTAAAGAGGGATAAATCTGAGACAATTTATGGGCTATCTCTAGGGAAAAGAGACTTTCACAACAAAAAGTTTGAATGCTGTTTGGAATAATGAACAAGGAATGTTAGAAATGGTTTGCGTTTGTTCATTTCTTCCTCTTTGTACAGTCATGGTGCTGAAGACAACTTCGTCCATTCACAGTGATGAAAACAATGCATTTTGTTCTTCTATTAAAGCTGTTAAGGCACAATGATCACTTGCATTTTAGGTACTGCTTGTTATCAGAAATAATTCTGTCTTCATAGTCTTTATACAGATTTGTAATGGAAGTCAGCCGTGTCTGGGGGGGTGAAGCTCTCAGCATGTGTAATGTTGGCCACTGTTTAAAAAGGGATAGGTGCTCCATGGAGCCTCAGATTTATGCATATGTAGGTGATCCTCTTGAATTTTGGACTAGCTGCTGAAAACTTGTGTGTTTCCTGCTACTTGATAACAACAGGAAAAACTCAGCAACCTTTTCTGAAGCATTGGTGGACTAATTTATTTTCAGTTCTTTGGCATGAAAAACAGCAGTAATACATTCTGGGTTCATTTCAATGAAAGTCAACACATTCATACTGTTCTGTTTATACAGATTAAAAAGATGCTCTTATGTTAGTGGAGTGTTTTCCAAATACTTGCTTGGGAGAATGGATGGGGGGAGTGAGAGGGAGCTTGTATGGATGAGTGTGTATGCTTAGGCATGGAAAAATACTAGACAAGAGTTCTTGTAAGCAGTGTTTTGCTGGAAACCTCAAGAGAAGGTAGGGCTCTGACAGTACTTTTGGTCAGAAGGAAGTACAGCAGAGGTTACATAAAATGTAGCTCTGTGGCACAGTTCATCTGTCTTGAAAGACTTCTTTGTTTTCCAGGTACAGATGTTTGTTTTCTAAGATTATGTTTCATGAGTAGCAATGTCTTAAGATTGTGCTCAGTGGATGTTAAACCAAACAGGTTTTTCATTCACTGCCTTTTCTGTTTAATTAGTTTAATAGGTGTATAAACAAGACAGCTGGAGTGTCCTTTGTTAACCAAGATACTGACTGATTGACATTTCAATACTTGAGAAAGCAAAGCAAAGCTAAGCTAGGCAATGAGTTTTGCTATATAATGAATGAATTTCACTTTGTCACTTAGATTTTTTCATAAAATGGGTAGTTTAGCTATAATTCATTTTTTCGAAGTAGCAGTTCATGGCTGTAGAAGTTGGTTTTTATTTGATGGCTAACTTTTCCAATTGAGCTTGCATTGGTTTTGCATCCTGGTAAGGACAAAACATCAGTAGAAGCTTATTTTTAAGAAAGTGGAAGAAAGCATTTCTGCTTTCAAAATGTAATTTGATTTTTTTTTTTTTTTCTCTGCATGGAAAAAAGTGTGTGATCTGTTCAGGCAACACTTGAGGTTAGATCATCTCTGCTAAACAGATGAGATAAACCTCATACTTTTACCGGTGGCTAGGAGCACTGGGAATGGATGTTTTGCAACACATCCTCCAGAGAGGCATACAAGATTACTTTGCTTAGAAGGAAAAACCAGCATCAGAAGTCTGTTTCAAAAATAACAGCAACTCAAGAAAGGAATGGGGCATGTCATCTGTAGATCTGAGTGATTCCCAGTGGGCAGGCAGAAGATGCTAGGTAGACTTTGCTATGTTTAACAAAAATGTCTAGAAAGACTGCAGAAAGTAGAGGATCAAAATACATTGCAGGTTGAGTGTAATCTAATGTACTGAAAAATCTGAATAGTTTGGTCCATATGTGGAATAAATCTAAGCAGAGTTGATGATAGTAGAGTGGGAATTAGTTGGTGGTTGATAGTTGAGAATTGAGAACACACAGAGCAAGGGTCTGTTTGCACGTAGCGTTAGCAGTGCAAACCAGTGTAAAAGTGAAGTATGTAAGCTAATGCATAGTTCCAGAGGATGTTGTTTTTTTTTCCCCTAGGAGGAAGGGAGAAGGAGCAGGGATGGTGTCATGGAATGCTGAAGATTAGAGGGCTTTGTGCATTGGAATGGGGAGCCTTTGCCATGTTTTTTCATAAGCACATGTTTTTTGTTAGTACTGCTTGTATGTTTAACTCCTCCCACAACCAAATCTTGCCATCTGTACTGAATATTTTTTGAGGATATATTTTTTGTCTTCTCCCTTTAAGTTTTATAACTCACTCATTTCAAGCAGACAGATGTCAAGTCTGAGATTTTGAGTGTTTTGTTGGTTTGGTTTGTCAAAATAACCGACATCAGTCCATGTCCGTGAATATTTTCCCCTGTAATTTTAATCTTCTCCCCCTTGCCCCTATAGTAATTCATTCAAAAGTAGCTCTACCATGAAAAATACTCTTCCTTGCTGACAAAATTAAGGATGTGAAGGGATACTTACCCAGCCCTGAAGACAACAGCTATGGTGTGTTTGTGTTTTCAAGACAATGCTTCTGTCTCTTTTATTTCATATGCCCCCACTTGATTTTTCTGTGCATATTTTTTTTTTCTCATGGACTCTTTTGCTCCTTCCGTCCATTTCTGCCAAAGCTCTAAAATGCATTCAAAGAGTTTAACAAGCATTTACTCAATTTTAGTCCCACTTTGGTTGCAGTTTACTAAATCCATTGCTACCAGCCAGCGATTAGACCAGTAGTGATTGAACAAACTCTCACTGCAGTTATTCAACAACTTCTTAAAAGAAGTTTTTAAATATTTTTCCTGGGGAATTCCTAGTTTATGTAAATATTCATATTGAAGGGAGGTATCTGCAGCATTTCAACTCAGTTGGGACACACTATGAAAATGCCGGACTTTTTTTTGTCTTGTGTTGGGTGAACACAAAAATGACAGAGGAGAGAATATCCAAATTAGAACAGGATTTGTTTAGTATTGTAAGCTTATTTCTTTTTTCGTATTCCTCAGCCCTCTAAAGTATCAATGCTTTTATTACAATATTGAGCATATCCTATTGTAACTGCTAGGCTTTTGAAACTTAAGGTTAAATTACTACAGTGTAAATAAAAAATAATTAATAAAACCCACCCCACACTTAAAAATTTGTTTCTTAAATATTTAAGTGTCCAGGAATTGCTTGTGTGTGGGTTTTTTTGTTTGTTTTATCAGGATAGGTCTACAATCTTTGTTACTCCCATGTATTTCTGACTATGTACTAAGGCAGAAAAGTGGTACTGAAACACACCAATATTACTTTCTTCCTCCTCCTTACCAAGATTATGACAGATTAGCAGCAGTATCATTCCGTGTTACATGTGCTGTGTTTTGTCAGAGTTGGAACTGCTGCCATGAACTGTATAGAACATGAAAACCAGAACTCTCTCCGCCCCTCCCCAGCCAAACTTTCTGGAAGACACAAAAATCAATCAGCAGCAGATTTATACAAATATAAAATGTTTTGGACAGTAATCTACTTCAGTCTTCCTACTGGCAAGTATGAAGGTCCAAGATACAAATCTTCCTTTCAGTATCTTGCTTCTCTCACATGCATCTTTCTTATGGCGGCCACGTTTATTGAAAGGAAAACCGTGTAATCCAGGAACAGTCTTGGACAGTCCTACTCCTTGGTGGTGGTGATCATGATGGAAAAGCTTCTCCTTTTCAAGGAGGAGAAATGCTGCAGTTTCCTCTATGCCACTGCCTCTCATCACAAAGCAGCTGTGGTATTTCCTAGCATCTCATCTTGACATTTCCATCTCTCAGGACTTAAGGCTGGTTGCCAGAATTGACTGATCCCTGGCAGGGATGTCTTACTCAAGTAGTTGCTTAGGAGCATGAAGCTGGTTTTTCTTGGTCATCTGTAGTAAAAGCTGCTCTTTGTATTAATAGTGGAAGTTGTCTGTTATCCTCTACACCATTTGAATCACCAGGAATTTGCCTTCCCAGGTGGTCTTCTGTGAAGGGGTGTGCAGGAAGGAATTTAGCAGTTGTTACAGAGCCACCCATACTAAATAAGTAGTAATGACTTTTTTCCTGTTTGATTGACAGGTATCACTTTGCTGTGTAGATTCTTACTTGTTTGAATGGGTTGGATTTTTTGGTATAAATGTTTCCCTTGATGAGAAACAATTTGAGAAGGAAGTTGTGTAGGAAGTAACAATTACTCCACATGGAATAGTGGCCCTTCACCCATGCACTTGTATCTTTAGGAATGAGTGGTGAACGTTATAGGAAGAAGTTATTACTAACCCTGCTCAAGTGCTCTGCAGTGAGTCTTCAGCTTTTCAGTTCAAGAGAAAATGGCTTCCCCTACTCTTGTTTTCACAGAACCCTGTTGTCATTCAAAAGTAGGTTTGAGGATCTTGTCTCTTCCTTTTTGCTCCAGTCATCATTGCCACTAGTTGATGTAAAAAAAAAAAAAAAAGCCCTTAAATTAATCTTCTCCAAAATAATTTTTTTTAAAGTCTGTCGTTTGGCCATACTGAAATCTCTGCTTGGATGCTTAGCCTCCTCTAAGACTTCCTTTTCAGCATATAAAGTGATGAATTCTAGCAGGATCTGCAGTAAGTCATATTACTTTGTACCTGACAGCACAGAGATCCCTAGTGTTCCTCAGGACTGTATTTTGAATTTTTTTGTCTTTATGTATAACGAGTATGTGTCATCATTCAAAAATCAATTGGAATGAATCTGTCCTTCTAAGGAGTATTATATCCCATTGGTATCGCTTGTATCCTCTGGTGTGGTATGTGGGAACCACGTGAACATGCCATCAAGTCCCCAGCACAGACCCGTGCAATTTGCAGGAGCTAGTTGCACTTTTTGGCTGACAGAACTGTAGAAATCTCCATGGAAATGCAACAGAAATTATCTTAGCCTTTTCTATTGTAATAAAATCCATCCCAGTTATGAGCTAGTCTTGGGTTTTTGTATTATCTGTCCCCTTCAGTGTCTTACTCCCCTTTCTGCTGCTTTCTTACAGGAGAACACATGTTACTTATTAGTAGCATGGATGATACGGGAAACAAGAATGCTGAAATTGTATTGAATAAGTTCCAGATGTTAGTATCAAACAAGGTTGGGTCTGCGTTAAGATTTCCTTTAAAATATTCTTATTAATTGGAAGTGGAAAAATAATTCAATACTACATGGTTTTCTGGAATTCTAAATTCACTAAACATTTGTCATTGTGAAAAATGTCCATAATAAGTGTTTCATATAAAACTGCCTAACCTGGTTTCCAACTTCAAAAGGCTTTGCAACCATTAAGCAGCTAAAATTTGGTTGTATTAGGAGCCAGGATTTGCTAACAAGGTTAAATGGATACATGCTCCAAAGTGAAACAAAAGCCCAGTGACGGCTGTGCACTGACATTCTTCATTACGCACTGAAATTCTTAGCAGAGAAGGGAGTAGCGGGTCCTTCACTAGGAGGTATAAACTGGAAGATACTTTTGACTCTTAAGTACCAGTTTGATGGGCATGAGATGCAAGAGAGTACCTGTCTGTATTTGGAGATGATCAGAAGATCTTGATGTGTTAATTGGATGACCTGGCCCTTCAGCAGTGATGATAATGAATTTTGGCAGGACGTCGGTGTCACTGGTGCAGGTGAGGTTGGCAGGAGCCGGCTGTGGGACTGGTGTGGAAAGCTGACAGACCCAACGTTGGTGTCTGTGCAGGGCAGAGCCAGAGGCTGTGGTTTCATGTTAGTTTTCAAACACAAGCAGGTGGTGGTGAGATGATAAGTAATCAGATTAGTAGTGTCATATAAGGGGCTTTCTGTTTGGTTTGGCGTTTTTTTCAGAGTGATAAATATGCACTTTGTAGGATTTAAACTACCTAGAGGATATAAGTTCCATTCTAGTTGGAGGAAGGTGCCAGGAAGCAAGGAAGATAAAAGCAGGATGAGTATGTGAAGGAGCCAAGAAGAGTGAGAGAACCAAATGTGGAAAGAGGAGAGCTCTTGCTGTTCCCACTGGAGTGACAATGCCTCAAAGGCACCTACCTGCCTTTGACTGGGACAGAGCTGCAGGTGCAGCAGGAACTGCTGGAAAGAAATGTTAGAGAATGCTTAGCAAAATGGCTCAGGCAGTGCTGGGGTGTGTGCAGTGTGAGGATAGACTGAAATACAGCAGAAATAGAGAGAAGGTGGCAGAAGTACATGGCACAAGACAGTTCCAGGTTGAGCACCAGTGGATTTTGTGTTCTGGAAATAAGTTTTTTCTGTCGCTTGACACTACCTACAGGCATGCAAGTGTATGCTGGGTGTGGCACAACACCCAGTGTAGTTGTTGGGCAAATAGCTGAATTTCAGTGCATGAAGTTTGCTGTTCAGTACTGCCAGCACTTTAAAGAGAAATAACAGTCACAAGAGCCTTGACTTCCTAGGGAGGGTAGCATGGGCCCAGGACATAGCTATACGGCACCTATGTGAAACTGCAAAAATGCAGCATCTGTATTTATGCCACCTTTGTTCCTTGTCTGTGGGCTGTCTTACAGCATACATGGTCTGAATGCAGTGGAGGCAGCTTCCAGTACGTACTCTAATCTCCATTCCAAACTCACATTGGCTGTATCTTGGTCATTTGTGAGGCAGGTGTGAAAGCAATACTACCAAATGCAGTAACTCTCCTAAAACACCACTTTATTCAACCGAGCAGCTTGGAGCAACTTTGTGCACCCCTTCCTTCAAACCAGAGCTGACAGAAATGGCATGCCCCAGGCTGGCAAGGCACGGGCCAGTGCACATCTGGACGCCATGCAGCTGCACTGGTGTGAGAGTGGACCTACACCAGTAAGCCCTGCTTAAGACTGGTACAGCCTCGTGGGCTCACTGCCTGCAGGGTGATGCTGGGGTTGCTGCAGGAGATGTGGCCCCTGTCCAGTGGAGGGGGAGCGCAGGCAGGGCAGGCAGGCCTCAGCCTGCCCTTTGCTGTGCAGATAAGCGCTGCTGCACACGGTCATCCAGGATGTGAACTTCTGCTCCCTCCAGGAGTGTTTCCGTCTTGCACGTCAGTCAGAACAGAGGGCCTTGGAGGAAGGGCTTGCTTAATGTGAGCTTCAGGTATCGATGAGGGAGGCAGTTACAGGCAGCCCGAACATACCAGTTCATCTTATTCATGTGGATGAGTCCCTGTAGGAAGTGAAGGGAGAATCCAGCTGTCTTCTCTAATGTGGCAAATTTGTACAGAATAAAGACCAGATGAAGGCTGGAGGGGAGAATTGGTAAATGTACTGCATGGAAATAGGTGTTCATAAGGGAATCCATCTGCTGAGAGGAAGGTATTAGCTCTTTCTCCTGAATCTTTGCGAAGAAAAGTATGTGTTTTTGTCAGCAGCTCCCTTTCTGTCGTCTTCTGAGTCCTGCACCTTGTTCTTTGTGTGTGTTACAATAGAAACATCTTAACAAATGTCAACTCTATTCTTGTCTGCAAGAAATAATTCAATGAACAAGCACTTCACAGCTCTTGGGTTGTACCTCAGCCTGAGAAATGCTTGTGGAGTTCAGAAATGCTTTTTGTGCAGGTTGTATAACATGGTCTGCTGCAGGACTTACACATCAGTGGTTGGGCTAATTGATTTGAAGGTTCTCTGATTTGCACTTGTACGTCAGGAAAATGGGGCGTCTCTGCTGGTTGTGTTATTGTTACAAATTCTAAATATTTCTTCAACCGTTACAAAGGCAACTTTTTCATAGTTTTGGTTTGGGGTTCCTTTTTTTTTAACTGAGTAACATAGCTTGGACTGGTTCCACTTTGCATATTCTTAAAGGGATTAAAAAACCCCAAATAAACCTCAAATCCTCCAAGCTATTGGTCAGTGTTACTACCAAGCTCCTCATACAGAAAGCGGGAAGTTTGGTTATCCTCTGCACCCCAAGCACAGGCACGTGTAATTTATGCCTTGAGCATTGCCTTTACCAAATACTCATGTTCGTGGGAGCTGGTAGGATGTGTACTATGCACTGGTGGGTTTCAGGAATGGCCCCTTTGGCAGGACAAGGCACGCATGGCCAGAGGCACTGTGGAAATCTCCCTGTGCTTAGGGGCTTTGCTTTTTCCTGATAAGTCTGTTTTAAAATGGACTCTCTGACTTCTAAATGGCAATGGCCCACTGCTAACTGTATCTTGAGTGAACTGTCCTTTTAACCAGCAAAGTGTAGGTCAGTGCTAATGTAATTAAACACATGTGTGCACCAAAGTCAAGCGATCTCTAGTGCTACAGTAACTGGGTGTAGACTTCACAAAACCAAACAGAGCTCTGCCATTTGATCAGTTAACTATTTTCTTTCATTTTGAACTTTTTTCAAAAGAAGCATTTTACTTCAATTGCAGATGTAAACTCTTGGCGGGGGGGAGGAAGGGGGGAGAAAAAGGTCATGCTTCTAGCTTCTACTTCTTTTTTTATGCTTTTCAGCCTCTGAACTGACTGGTTTATGAGAGTGTAATTCTTCTCCGAGTGACTTTGGTGCAAATTAGGGGTTAAGTCAATGACGTTCTCCTGTGACCTTCTGAATTAAAACCATACTGTATCTGTTACTGTCAGGGGTGGGGTTGAGCCATTTTGGAAAAGCAGGGCTGCTTTTCATAAATATTTGTCTTGCTTTAGTTTCCTGAGATATAGTTTAAATGTAAACTGCTCCGTATGTTTCAGCTTTTGTGCTATCTTGCTATATCACATCACACTGTCTCACATACTATATAAGAATATGGCACTACATCATGCTGTGGTGATTATTTGAAAGGATGTACACTCTGTTTTGGACTAGATATCTGTTATCAGTGCAGATAATTGCTGTCAGACACAAAATAGACTCAGTAAACAAACATTTCATTTTATCATGTGACAGATGCCTGCTGTTTTGTACGATGTATTTGAACGACGTTCACTATAATTCAGCACTGCTTCAAAAGCAACAAATCCAACTCGCCCAAATCCTTCCTGATGTAATTATCTTTATACTAGAGATTAACTTTTCATTGTTGTGTATACATGTTTGAATTTTTCCGTGCTTGGAGATAACAATGTTTGACATAAACAAATAATTCACATCTAAGACAAACCACTATCACTGCTTTATTTTTTTCTCCTTTGGTGGTTTGTTTGGTTTTTTTTTTGATTTATTTCTCTTATCCTTTGTTTCCTCTCTGGTAAAGACAAGATTACCTCAATTTTTGAATTCATACTTTAAATTTAGACTTCAGAGAGAAATGAACTAGCAAGCTAGCATATTCAGGAGGACTTAAAAGGGCAGTGGAAATAAATGTCTTCATTTTGTGGATGATGAACATGAAGCCTCTGCTTCTCTTTCTAGGGGGTTTGTGAGCAAAGGAGCATTCATTATTTGACAGGTGTAATCTGTGTATCACTTTTTTCTCCAAATGATGTGCATCTGTGTCTTCCTCTGCAGGTCCTGTGCCTAGGAGTGAGTGTGTCTTATCGCCTGTTAACAATTCTCACCCAGTCCATGCTTTACTGGAGAGTTTTACGGTCTTATCTGGCTGTGCAAGCCGAGGCACAACAGGCTTGCCACAAGAGGTGCACGTCCTCAATCTCAGAAATCCTGAGGAAGGTCTTGGCCACCATGAAAGAGAGGTAAAAGGGAAATTACTTTTCATCCAGATCCCTGGCTAGAAGCATGTCTGCAAATGAGATTGTTCTACAGTGATTCACTGAATAAAGTTCTTTCTGAACTGTTAACCAGAAAGACTACAAAGAAGCTTGCACAATTTGCATGGATACTACACGCCTGTGCTTCTAATGTCCTATGAGCAAAATGCTTCCATTCCCAGCCACTCTCTTCATCACCCTTGGCACCCATGGAGTGTACTTTAAAAGGTGGTGGGGTGGGCAAAGGAAATAAGAAACAGATTTAGATCTATAAGAGGCCTTTACAGAATTGGCTGTCTTCAAAAGCAGATCGTTTACCTAAATGTGTTGTAAATTAACATGAATACCTTTGGATCCATGCCATGACCTCTATAAACAAATATTTAAGTTCAGATTCTTTTACCCCTGTAATACATCCCTAATGCTTCATGGAATGGGGACTGCCGTAACTGAAAGCAAGCGTTACTGACTATGGTAGTACTTAAGTACAGTCCAGTTACTTACGTGCATTGCACTCAGAGGGACTGGCAAGAGCCTTGTCAAGAGCTTTAGCTTCTCTTAAAGCACAAAAAGAAAATTTTTGATGTGAAGTTGTGCAGTACTGTTGTTTACTCTCAAAGTACATCAAAACAGTGCCGAAGTGCAAAGAAAACATTGCATGCCATGACAGCTGAGCTTCTTAGTTCGTGTTCTTAAAGTATTACATGCACATATCCTTAGTGCTGCATCCTGCGAGAGCAACGTGTGTGCACACAATTAGCAGAATTTCTAATGAGACAACAGAGATGATGATGATCTAGGAGGTGGAAGCGTAGAAAAAGAGGGTCTAAATCTGTGTTGAAAGAACTTAAAATTTTAAGTGGAGTCTTTTATTGTGAATTAAATAGAGGCAGATACTCTTGGCCATAATCAAAAGTCTTTCCACTAACTTGAATAACAGCCTTGTTGGGTTTGTGGTGTGATCAGCTCCATGTGTATTGCATGCATCCATGAAATTTCAGCTGTTACATTCACTTTCAGTATGTCTCAAGTCTCTAATGTATGATGAAAAAGTTATTTACTTTTTTTTCAGTAGGCGTCTCATTGGTTGCTGTTAATCGAAAATGTCAGATGGTCTTCAGTTGAACTGTCATGAAAAGAATAGAAAAATTAGACTTTTTTGGAACTGGACTTGTGTGTAACTGCGAATGAGGAACAGAGATTATTATATTTGTTTTGGTTCAGTTTTTTGCTGCTTGAAGCCTTTTATAGTTTGCTGGGCACTCATGAGTACACTGTGAATACCTGAAAAAATAATAGGTACAATAAGTTCTCTGGGCATGAAAACCAACTTGTAGTTGGAATCTCTTTTTTTATTATTATTTTAATTTGTTTTCAATTCTTTTTTTGGTAATGCAGTTTCTTGTGAAAACTAAACAGCCTTCTGTGATTCTGCTATGTATTTCCTGGGTGAGGATAGAAGCACTGAGATCTTTAAATTCATTGTCAAGACATAGACAAATTTTGTATGAGGAGTAGATCTCCAAGTAATCACAAATCTTGTTGAAAACAGGCAGAAGACTGTCCTCGCTGCAGAAGACAGGGTGTAGTGGAAACTTATAACTTCTTAGTTACTAAAGGGTGCCCAGGGATAGGATGAAGCAGGCTACAGCTGGAGCTTGTACCTCCCAGAGACCAGAATGAATCAACTGCAAATCATCTTGACAGAACGATAGAAGATTTAAATATTTGGCTTTGAATAAAATTAGTTACTGCCTAGCAGAAGGAGACTGCTAGTGCCTCCTCTAATGTTCTTAGGGTAAGAAAGCAGTTTGCCCCAAGCTGTCTTCTCTGTGCATTTCTGTGGTATACCAAAGTGTAGGGCACAGAATATATTGCACAATCTGTAGCCCTTAGCCTCTTTCTCCCAGTTAGTTTCCAGTCACAGCCCTTGGAGATGGCTGCTCTAAGAATGTGCAGGAAGCTGGAGCAAGGCTTGCTGGCGACAGTGTCGAGCAAAAGACTGTAAACAACTTGGAAAGCTCGGATTTTACTTATAGGATCAGACTCGGAAAACAAAGCAGAGCAAATGTTATCTTTTCCATTATTGTGAAAACCAACTCCAAGTGGCCTTTTGTCTTAAAGTAGAATGTACCCATCACCTCAAGTTACATTAGTTTGATTTACCAGCTGAGGTATTTCCTGTTGCCTGCAAATGCTGATAGCAAAGGTAGAGATTTGTTTGTCATAAAGTATTTCCAGTATACTCCAGAATAAAAACCAGTATTTTTGTTTGACAGCACATTAGTTATTCAGCAGCATCGAAAGCATATTTAGAATAAAGCACACATTCATTCAGAGGTCGACTGAAGTTCTGATAACGTGGAATGCAAGATCTGAAAATGTTTAAGTGACGGCTGGCTTTGGGGGAGGAGGTTGGGGTTTTGTTTTGTTTTTAACCCGCCCTGTGCTAGATGCAGCTAAATTACACATTCCTTACTTGCTGGGAGGAGCGTAAACTTCCCCGAGCAAATTCCTTGGAGAGCTCATGCATTAAACATACCCGAGCAGATATCCTGGTTATCATAAATATGTAACATACATGTACGCATTAATTTAACTCACTTTGACACTTGTGTAGAATATACAAGACAACAAACATCTGACAATTTAAACATAGGAGGGGTGGCTGATGCTGGGGGGAGGGCATGGCCGGGCATGTGTTCCTCCTGAAACAAACACAGGCTTTTCTGTGAAGATTAGTAAGGTTTTGGTGCTGGGGTGGGGGCAGGTGGGCTAGAAACACATGGGATTATGTATTCTGAACAAACTTTGCAAAACTGAATCGGTAATTTAGCACTTTCATGTTAAGACTGAACTCTGGTAAATATAAGGTCATATCATGAAATGCTGTAGTCACATCTGTGACTTTCAAGGAATTTATTTGAATTTTATTTCGTTAATCCCTGTTGGGGTGGCATCTTGTTTGTCGAGATTGTGAAGACACTTCAAGTGAGAACCCCAAAAGTTCCAATCTTTTTAAAGTATTTCTTAGAAATGTCTTTAATCACAATTTCTATCGGCCGTGCTTTATCGTAGGAAATAGAATACGAGTGCATGTAATAGCCACAAGCGTTTATATTGAACTTGGCAGGAAAAATGCAAGCCTTTTTTGTTTGTTTTATTTGATCGAGTATTCCTGGGGAAGTGAGTGCATGTGTGCCTTTCTGTACTGATCTGGAACTCAGCTGAAAGCCAGGAACTACTGAACTCTTACAATAACTTTCTCTTCGTCTTTGGGTATCTTCACTGCTTCAGTTTCCTAGTTTTCAGAAAGGAGTTAGTTGCTTTCTCATGGAGCTGCTTGTTCTGGTATGAGAAGGAATTGTTATTTGCAGAGGCACTTGAAAACTTGCACCAGGAAAACATGTATAGAAAAGCGGAAGAATTATTTTGAGATATATTATCAAGTCCCAAATTAATGGAGGATTCTTTTATTATACCTGTCAGTGGAATTTCCCTGAGCTGCTTCAGGCATACAGCCACAATTGAAAGAGCTGAAGGGGGAGCACAGGCATATAAAATTAATCTCATGTGAATACTTAGAATTGAATACATATGAATACATGGAATCGGAGTTCCTGGCAATGGAGTCACTATTGTTTTCATTGACATCCTCATCCTCAATAGCTTTAAGATGTTATGCATCAGATGTTTAACATGTGTTATGTGAAATGAAGGCAGGAAAATCAAGGACTCAACTTTATTTTTATAATTTTGAGTAACGTCACTGAAACTGTAATAATTAGACAGACTTTTCCCCCACTGTTTCTTCAGTGTTACTTGGCAACAATTTCATAATAAAAGAATATTTTCCTTTGAGAGGAAACCTGTTAAAATGGCTGTTAGTTCCTGTGAAGCAGGCTAATTATAATAGCCAGGTGGTTACTAGTGATTCCTGAGCTGACCCACTTAATTTGCCCATCACTTTATGTTTTTTATTTAAGTCCAATGTTTAAGTACTTTCTGATGAGATCATCTAAGTTGTAAAAATGGGACAGGAAAAAACCAGTATTTATTAGTATGTTCATTTTAACTGTTTTCAGAAGTTTAACACCACAGCGGCCTTGCCCAAGGCTATGTCAGGGAGAAATGTTTTGTTTCATGCTCAGGCATCCAAGGATCTGGGGACAGCCTTGAGATTCATCTGTGATAAAGAGGCCACTTTCTGGGCATGGTTTAAACATGCTGACCTGCTGCATCAGAGTTGTGGTCAGAGGGGAGCTGGAGCTCTTGTACTGACAGCAGGCGGGAAGGGAATTCAAGGTTTATTATTTGGTGGCTGGAGTTAGTGAGGTTTTTTACTGAGCTGTTTGATTCCATTTTGTTTCTTTCTTCCTCTAAAAGTGCATTTGTTAAAACACGTTTCTGTTTTTAGTACCAATCAAATGTCCACTTCAGCTGTTTTCTGAGACTTTGGGATCTTGCTTATAGTAAAAATAAGGTCAGCTTCTTTTTCTGCTATGGCTTATTAGTGCTGAGCTCTCAGTGTCAGCTTGACCAGCTGCTCTTAAACTGACAAGACGGGCTAGTTTGATTTGAATTTTTTAAAGCACCCTGCAGCTTGAGTTTAATAATCCGAATTAAAATAATTGGCTCATTATGCTATGCAGTCCTAAACTTACGCTAAAATAAGAGGCTCAAGAATAAAGAATTTATTACTTCTGTGAGATTAAACTTTTGAGTAAGACCACAGGCTTTGCTAACATTAATACTGGATCTGCGCACTGCCAGATCACTTGGCTGTACAGATTTGATGTTTCTGATGAGCTGACCAGACGATACGGTGCAGAATTAGGCTGGGAGATCAAGGACTTGTTAGTTGGTTTGTCAGACTGCATTGCATCTGCCCTCTGCTTGTTTCCTGTGGTACAGTGGGAAGGCTGCACTGCTGCACGTGACTGTATTTCGTTTGGCCTTTGTTTTGGAGAAAAATAGTTGCTGCTTGAGAAGAAGCTTTCAAAGATTAAACAAAGCTCTGTGCCTGTGCCTCTGCCAAGGTACAGACCACATCTGAACTTTGCAAGGGTATTTTGCTGTTCCTTGCTTCTCCACTTTCTGACCACCTTTGCTTGGCAGCAGCAATTGGTATCTAAATACAGACCTGGTAATGGATAGCTAACTACAGCAACAGACTTATAAGTGGCAGTGCAACTATATGTAGGGGTTTTGAACTAGGAGTGACACTGAACTACCTGTAGTGAGATGGCTTGAGAGAAGAGTGGTATAGATGACTATGTTGCTGCCCAGTCTGTCTGGGGATGAAGGAGAAGAGAGGGAAGCAGTGGAGATGCTTATTCTTTCTGGGGATGGAGAAGTCTGAGGTGAGATTTCAGATGATAGGACCAAGTTACTACTTGGTGGCAAAGGATTGTGTTCCAAATGTGAGAAGGTAAACCCTAAAAAGAAAACTACTATGGAGGAGAGCTTTGGTGAAAGTCTGGGCTGATCTCATCCAGCTTCATGAGTAAGCTGATAAGAGAGTTCCTTTCAGGAAAGATTATCACTTGGGAGTCTGGCACCCAAAGTCACATAGCCAGCCAGTTCAGTATTGGGAGCTGACTGATTCCAGAGTAGTTTGGGAAGAGACTTTTGCCATATGGGAAGTTCTTGCCCTGTGCTTCCTGTGCTTGACTTTGCAGTTTTGTTGTGACACATGTGCTATGCTTTGCTGACACCAGCTTCCACAGCTGTCAGGGTTTCAGTGGGGCTGTAGATCTTCTCTGGTCCTGCATTACACGAAGCAGTGTTTACTTTCATACTGCATGTTTTTGTGGATCACTGTTGACATTTTAAGATACTGAGTCTGGGTGGGTGCATAATATTAAAATTTTCCACAGTGCTTGGTTAGCTTCAACCTCATATATGCAGGCCAGCTCTCGTGTTATGTTGAGCCCATCAAGATCAGCTTGACTGCTGTCACCCTGTTACTACTTGTTCCGTGTTCATCTGTGGTTCACAAAGTCATATGGAGGCAACATTATCAGTCCAACCAGGACCTGCACAGTGGCAGTGGAAGATGAGTGTGGCCACCGGAAAACCTCTCTATCAAGCTTGAGGTTGACTGCTGCTTTTTATCACAATCTTTTTCATGCTCTTTTGCATACCACTTGTAAGAGTGGGGGAAGGGGCCCACATGAGAAGATTGAGAATGGGAAGCCCAGGTGAATTACTGCTTCCACCAGTGCCCCGTGCCAGTAAGGTCTCTCAGTCAAGTTGTAAGCGATGCTATGGCAGATGTACTCCAGGAACATCCTGTATTTGTTGCTTAGAAAAAAGTAGTCCCTCATCACATGCACCTCTTGATCCTGAGTATTTCCCAAAGCTTGACCACAGCCTCTGGTATCTCTACTGGCTTACCGGGGTGGTTTTACAGACTTACGTTACTCCCTTTCCCTACAGGCTTGCCCAAGAGCCCATTCTGGGCTGCTGGAGTACTGGACTGGATAAGAAGTGAAGCACACGATAGACCTTATAAAGCCTTAAACATACTGAAAGTGTTCTCCATAGAAATTGTAATTGCTCATTGTCTTTCTCAGGTGATGCCATGTCTGCTGAAAGCTGTAGCCCCCACGCAGCTAGCACACTAAAATGGCACTGAGCTTTTAATTGCCTGAATTGGTGGACACTGTTGAGGGACACTACATTGCCATGTCTTTGAAAAACAAACAAACCAACAGCCACCCCAGCCTCCATTTCTTGAAGAACCTTCACAGCCCTCTTCTCTTCATTAGTACTTTGAAGCATCTGTGCTTGCATAAAGTCCAGCCTTTTTTAATGTGGCTTTTTCTTCTTGTTTGTTCTGGACTGCAGTCTTTGTGGGTTGTTTTTAGCTGGTCATCGGATTTGGCAGTCATTTCAAGTTCTGCCCAGCAGAACTGCCAGAGGAAGTCATGTGTCAGCCAGAGGAGCCTGTTTGTGCAAAGCCTTCTGTCCTGCAGGAGTGTGGCTTGATGTGTGTCTACCCTTAAAGAGGCAGCAGTAACTTCTCATGACTTGGAAAGTGCTGTGCAAACCCTCGGTCTTTGCTGTTTTAAGTCTGTTTGCTGTGTGCAGAAAGTGCTACCTGCTCTTAGTTTCAGGAGCTGCGTGGAGCGGTGTCTGAAGCCATGCCACAGCCCATCCCAGGGTGCTAAAGGGTTCAAAAGGAAAAATGTCAGAACGACTTCTCTGATTTCTCAATTTTTTTCAGTTTTGCTGACTGCTATTTAAAATGAGCCATTGGAAGCTGAAAATTGGACTGTCTTGTTTTGCTCTGCTGCGAGTGCCCGCTGTTACTGGTGTACTGTTGCGTGACTGTAGAGAGAAATGGGACTGCTGCTGCTGTCTTTACTGGATGGACTCTTCTTCCTCCCTCTCTTTTGCTCCCGTCCGCGTAAGCACACTGTGCGCGTGCACCCACATGTTCTTTCAGGCACGGGCGTGTGTTGTGATTTTGATCGTAAAATGTGATTCACATTCTTGGTCTCCAGTTCCCTTCTCAAAGTTTCTCTCGGACATTCCTTGGATTATTTATAAATTTCTGCTTTGTCTATGTTTACTTTCCCCAAGAAAAGATAATTAAGGAAGTGATGACATTTCCAGGAGTCCGTTAAATCACAAACTGGATGGGCAGGTTCCAGTCTAGGTTCAGGGTCATACAAGTATGTGTGAGATGTTAGAGTAACACTTGTCATCGGTGGTCATGTTTACTTTCTTCTGTGGAGTGTCTATTTGAATCAAAAGCTGGAATTAATGAAGTCATTCTCCTCTAACTTCCCAGCACTGGGGAAAATTTGCAATATAAATTTTGTGGGGCTTGCTGTGCCTGACAACCATGCTCCTGTATCAGCTGAAAAGGTAAAAACCTTGCAGTGACAAGATAGAAGAGGAACAAATGTCCTAATTATTTGGAGTTTTTATGTAGAAAATTCTTTTGATCACATTTATCATGTACTCAAATTTGTCTTTCTCTAGGAGAGTCTCTTCTTTTCCCTGTGAAACATAAATGGAGTACTTCCACGGGAGTAAAACTTGTTATTTAAAGGAGAAGATGCAAAAAAAGCACCACCATGGGGTACAAACATCTGACACCTAAATTGCTTTAAGAAGTTTGAAAGAATGATCACTAATTTATATCTGACAGTCTCTTTAACAACTGTTGTAGAAATTTATAATACAGAAATATTTTTATTATGATTGGAGCTCATGCTTATATGTGATAAACACACCAGTGGCAGTAGTTAGTGTTTCTAGATGAGAGGTAATATTTGATCGTGACCCAAATCTCATCATAGAATAATAGAATGGTTTGGGTTAAAATCACATTAACTGGTATTCTCAAACATTGTAGACTGGTTGAAGTCTGGCTCACTCTTCTGTCATCACCCAAGGAAGCAGTCTCTTCATTTTTTCTTCTGTGTGGACATGATCTGCTAGTGCATGCAAATATCTAAATCAGGTTTTGAGTCCTGTTGAGAAACGTGATTCTGTAGGACATAAGTTTTGCAGAGGAGCATGGTGGCATTTGCTTTGTAGGTATCTTTTCAGACTAGACCATTGGAATATGCTTTCTTTCATCCATTAATTGGGTTTCAGGTGATACTTGCAGTGAAGTAAATTGGACACTGAAAATGCACCTGAAGCTACATGATAAAATATACACGCAAGAAGCAGCTGTCTGTTCTTTACACAATTAGCTGGAAAGCAAGCCAGTATTTTCTTTAGTAAGTCTGTTTTCAAGCAAGAATCAGACAGTGCAGATAAGTGCATGGAATAGCATCACTGTGCAAGAAAATACTTGCATGGCAGCCTCAATAATACTTTCTGGAGGATTTTGTCAGCTTTCATGGCCTTGATTCTACAAGTATATACAGATGTGAGTAGTCTTACTTATATGGGTAGGCCTGATTAAATAGAAAATTTAGTTTCTTAGGGGTTTGGGTTTTGTTTTTGGTTGTTGTTGTTGTTTTCCCCTGTATAGTTAGTATCATAAATTAATTATTTTAAATATTCCCAAAGTAGTGTTTTATTTGTAAAAAGAGTACAAAGTTCTGATAATTTTTTGAAGTTTGAAAATAGAAAAAAAATCGGAAGAATGAAGACCTGTCCCAGGGGAGCAGAGAGACAATGTATTGGTTACAGTTTCTTCTAATCTTCTGAAAGCAGTGTCCTTTGTATTTAATTTCTAATACCATTTGTGAGCATGTGTATTACAGACACACTTTCACCAACTCTTACTCAGGCTGGTGGGTTACTGACAATAAAGTAAACAAAGCTATTTCCTAAATCTGGTACTGCTGCTTAGATTTTCAGGTTTTTATCACTCATGCACATATGCTATTCTTTACCATGGTTTGGAAAGCAAGAATTCAGTTTTACATGCCCAATAAAAATGTGAATTCCACATTTTACACTTCCCTGTGTGACTGTGCAGCTCTAAAAACACCTGTAGAATGATTCTTTTTTCTAGTCATCTTGGGTCTTTGTGTGGTCTGGCTGCAAAACCTTTGAGGAATAAATTGGTTTTTGTGGGGGCTTTAAAATGGTGTAACCCTTTGTCCTGCAGTCTTTCCATCATCTATTTCATGTTTGTCATGTTTTCTTGCTCTGTGAAGCCTCATTGTCTCAGCCTCTTCCACTTCTGCACCTGCAGCTTTTGAAACAGTGGGAAGTGTGGTGTTCAGCTGAGATGTGGAAAAATCTGTATTCAGATTCCAGTTTTGCCGTGATGTTCTTAGACACTTTGTGCTGTGGTTATATCTGCATGGTGTTTGGCAGTTGAGGTGAGCTATGAACTTGCTGTGTCTATCATAAAGATGAGATAGTGCTAACATTAAGTCTCTGAATCCATGGTTAGAATCACACTGAGCTATGACTAACAAAACCTGTTGAGAGGCAAGATATATCAGTACTGTAGTGGTATATTCATGGAGCTATGTAATTTCTGGTTGGGTGGCTAGCACCTATCTGATTTGTTGACAACACAGGCAGCAGAAACTTATGTTTACCTAGAAAAGCCTATGTAGATTTGCTTACAATGCCCCAAATGCGTTTAAGGAAAATGGTCCTGTTGAAAGTTTGTCACCTGTCTTTTATCTTTCAGTTTGAGAAGAATGTTCTTCGGAACAGGAGCTGCTTTGTACTATGTACTCGTATATCCTCCAACATAGTAGTCATTTCCTCCCGACTTTGTTTTTTCAGGACATTGGGCACTATGTTACACAACTGTTTACTAATAGTTTGGGGATGGGAGAAGGGAAGAGGAGTATAGAATTAAACTTACTTTGCAGCCCAGCTGATTCACCAAATAAAATCTTTGGTCTGCAATACAGGTACATGTAAGGGCAGAATAGAATATTGTCTGAAAAAATGTTTCTTTTTCACTTGAGTCTTCTACCTTAATTGTTAAGATAAAACTTAGTCTGATGTGATACCATTTTTTGAATAGGCCACTTAACAGCAGAGGAGATGCTGTACTTGTGGCTTGCAGGAATGGATCCTCTACCCTTAAACAGATCCAAAGCCGACAAGAAATTTTCCCACAAAATGTATAAAAAGAGGACTTTCCCCTTAGGATTCATTTTGTGGCATGTGAACAGTATTGACATCTGATTTATGCAAAGCTGAGTGAAACATTGTGTTTTTTGGTCTGAAGTGCTGGGAAGCCTAATTGCTTTGTGGAAGGGCAGATGGCACAAATGGTTTCATTTAATCTTTGAGAGCATGAGTATCTAGCTTGGGTCACGGGAGAAATGAGCAAAGGGATCTCAGACTTGCACTGGTGGGCACAGGATTTCCACTGAACAAGCCATGGGCTGGTCACTGTGGGCAGCCCATGCTCCAAAGATGCCCAAAGTGGGCGTAGCATGTGAGGTTTAGGATTGGTTGGCAGAGCTGAGCAGAGATGCTTTGCAGAGAGTGTTTCCTATCTTTGATGTGGCCAGAAGCTTTTGAAAAAATCTTACTTTGCAGGAGAAGAGAAAGTATTACTAGTGTAATAAAACATCAGTTACTAACTACATATAAATAGTGCTGCCGGGTACTGAGAAGTATGTTTAGTGACATACAGCATACGACTGTGCTATACTGTATTCATCTTACACATGATGTATTTGGTAATGTTATAGTACTAAATTTTACTCATAGCTTGGTTTTTTTAGTCTGTCTGGAGCATATGTATTACAAATCCATATGAGGAGATCTAAATGTGCTGTAATTCCATCCTGTTACACAGGTCCTCAACTTGGTTGTTTAATATTTAGGGCTAGAAAGGTACCAGAACTTAGACTGGAGAGAGAACTACAGGTAATATTTGAATATGCTGCAAGCACTTAGTTTTTTATTGTAATGGACCCTCTTTCATCTGGCTGTCAAATACAACTCCTGTATCAGTGGATGAGCAGGCCAGTTTTCAAGCTGGTTCTGCAGGTAAACTTTAGATCTTCATTCAAGATGGTATGTCCATTTGAATACCTGGCTTTGCTCTGAGCAGAACAGGTGCCAAATGTGGGGGTGATGCTCCATCTTCACTGAGGGTGAAGGGAGCTTTGCTTAGATGTCCCATTGAATACATACATTGGGGCTGCCATTTTTCCTCTGAATCGTTAATAATGCATCATTGTGTTAAAGTGTGCTTCTGGGAGCATCATGCACACTTCAGAAAAGTTTATGTTGACATGCACATGTGCTGCAGGACTTGAATATCTGTATTTGTAAGGTCTTTGGGGAGGGAACTCTTCCTAGCACAGCAAACTCTGACCTTTAGCCCCTGCTACAACACAAACGGGGGGGAGGGAAGTTTTCAAACATCTTTCAAAGTCTTTTGACAGAACCTCTTAATGAAGAACATGGAATGGGCCATAGATCATAGTTAGGTGGTCCTTATCAACCTTTCTGTTCTCTTGCCTTCTTTTTGATGAGGCCCAGTTTTCCAGTCTGGGTAGTAGATCATAATGGTCAGCAGATTGTGCAATTGTATTCGTATTTTATAATGTAAAGTGTGGGACCACATTGGTCCCTGGCTTAATGCCAGTAGCTACAGTGGAATTATGCCAGGGGTGAATCTTTCCCATGATTTTCACAAGTGAGCTAAAACTGCTGTTTAGTCAATCTAATTCTCTCTGTAGAGCGTGGGTGAGAAGGTCCAGGCAATGCCAATACGTTTGCAACTGTGTATTTAGGATAAAATAAGTAAAGGGTTGATTTCAGAATTGTAGTGTTACCTGAGCCTTGGAAATAAGCTTAAGTCCTCCACCTGCACACCTGGTAAATGCTCCCAGGGACTCAGACCTGTTCCCTGCGGACTGAGTTGTGCCTCACCCTGGCAGTAGTGCAAACAGAAAAGGGCTTTCCCTCCCTAAATGTGCCTTGTGCATCACAGCCCCCCTGCTCTCTCCCAGAGGGGTAGGTACCTGCTCCAACAACATCCTATAGTGCTGGCCTAGCAGAAAGAAGAAAGCGTGGTGTCTCTCTAGCAAGGGTTGTAAGGGTGGCACAGCTTCAGGTTCTGCAGGAGAAAAAGTAACTGTGTGTGGATATGAGTCCTTGTTTTTAATGGCATTCAGTTTTTCTGCACATACTTCTTTCTCTGATGCTGTTCTGAAGACCGTCTCTCTCATTGCTGGGGTGAGGTTTTTAAAAAAAAAAGCTATTTGTCCTGTACAAGAGTCTGGAGAACCTTCCTAGAAGGGAAGTGTTGGGGTTTGATGTGCTTATAGGAAATTGGTTATAGAATCATTTGACTTAATATTGCAAATATGTAACCCTTTGAGCAAAATCACTTTCAAGCAGTAGCACCACGTGAACATATTTTGCATTTCTTGAAAAATCGGCAAACTCTCTCTTGGAAACTGTTGGCTCCCAAAAGCTGGGGCAGTGCAATCTACTATAGCTGGCTTGGTGTCAAATCTGTAACGGTATATTCAATGAGCATAGCAGAAATACAAGGTGGGGGGGAGGGAAGTGTTCCATTTTGAATTCACAGTCCCTGCCTAGAGTATATACTTTTTCTTTACTTTCACCTCCAAAAGGAAAAAAAAAAATAGCCTGGAGATCCTTCCCAAAGTAATTGGGAAACACTTTTGTAAAGCAGTGCAGTACTTGGGCTTGAAGTGGATTTGTGGATTAAACCTCGGTTGATTTCTTTTACAGCCAGTGTATCAACATTATATTTTTCAAGTGATTTTCAGTAGAAATTCTGAACTTCTTCTATTGGCTAATGAATGATCTATAAAGATGTTTCTTCATATTAGTTCTTTAACTGTTGTAATACCAGAATAATTTGTCTTATAAATACTATATTAACAAAGAGTGAAAATTCTTACAAGGGGCAGTGATAGGTATGAGTTTTCCAATTTCTATTCTGAATTTTGCCTACTTTGTACTAAGTAATTTAACTCATTGCTCAGGTGCAAAGATTAAGATACCATGAATCCAGCTTTATTATATCACTTGTAAGTCAGAAATTGTGTTTACATGACCTGAGAGTTAAAATTCATTTTTCTCTTCTCTTTTTGAGAGCAGCTGTCCTAGACCGGGCAGTGTAATTCAATACAACACAACACATTTTGTACTGGTTTATTAGCACAAATTCGTAATGCCTGTTTTGGAAAATGTGCTATGAATTTATCTGAAGGCCTTCACACTGGAATGGTTAACTCAACCTTACAAATCCTTGGCACTCGACTTTCATCTTTTTAGAACAAAATAGAGTCTGTGATTTGATGCCTTGAAGTCAGCAAAACAAACCCGGTACTTTAACAGCAGTGTTTACTTTGATCAGTTTTCAGCATTGGTGCCCTTGCCTTTCACGTAGTACAAATTGCTTTACCAGAGTTACGGGGCAGGAGCCTGTAGACTGTTTTTGTAGTTGGTTTCTGTGGTAATACTCAGCCTTCCGTGAAACTGTTCTCTGGGGACAGAGAAGCCTCTGCTGCTGCCTTAACCTTGCTGCTGCTGGAGACCTTAAAGGAACTCTGCAGACAGCAGTGACCAGCATGAACACGTGTAAATACAGCTGGCTAAGTAATGCCAGCCTAAGTTTGATAGACATGGCATCCATGAAATATGGTATCTTTTTAAAGTATTTCTTTTCTCACAGTTTTTATAACATATATTAAAGAATGCCTTCTAGCAGAACCGCCAGATGTTCTCCGCGGTTCACGTATCCATCGCAGTGACAGGCTTTGTTCTTGGTGTGCTTTTAAAAAATGAACGTCTAGGTTGTGGTGTAAAATTTTTAGACTAGCTTTACTCTTCAGTTTTCACCTGTGACCAAGTTGTTGTTTTCCTCACGAGTTAGTCATGTATTATTTGGAGGCATGTGTGCTGAAGAGTGGGTGTGAGTCTGGAAGAGGATCTCGCTCTTGCAAGCAGCTGCTGAAGCTCAGCCTTGCTGAGAGGACCGTTGCTGACACGCATGTCCAGAAGGTCTGGCCAAGCTGTTGATTGCACAATGAAAATGCTGGCTGTACAACAGCTCAGTGATGAAATTAGCCCCTCACTGGGAGCCAGGGATGTGTTGGACTACATTGACTTATTTTCCTGTACTCTTGTTAAGCTGTTGTCTGCTTGGTTAATGTGCTGTCCTTTAATATGTATTAACAATAACATGGGCAGAGCAATAGCAGCTGCTTGTTAAATGGACTAGGTGACCTAAAAGTGCTTTAGTCCATTTCATGATTTTGGTGTCATTTTCTTTTGGTATTGTTTGACCAAACTGCTCACAGAGCTGTCTGAGATTCAGAAGACTTTGACTGAGGTAATATGTAGCTGGGAAGTACAAAATGTGTATATTTTATAGTCTAGTTTGAACCTATAAGAGTGAATGGAGAATATCTCTTTTTAGATACCTCTTTAAAAAAAAAACGAAACAAAAAACCAACCAACTAAAAAAAAGGCAACAAAAGAACTTATATGGGAGTTTCAGGAAAAAATAATGAATTTTACCACAGAGTTCAGTGGTTCAGAATTTCACACCATGTGTTCATCTCTAGCTGTACAGCAATGAACAGGTGTAGGACTGGTTTCTGATGGAGTTTCTGGGCAATGCTTCATGTAAATATTTAATAATATGGATTCTGCCAGTGAAAATACAAAAAGAAAGGGGAGATTCTTAGCTAGTTCTGCTGCTATTAATTAGAAACATCTTGTTTGTTAGATTGAAGTGATCCAGTACCTTTCTATTAATTTGTGGAGTGTTTAGAAGATGCTATGAACTATCTAGATATTTGAGAAAGGATGTGCCCTGAAGAGCTTGTGAGCTGTGACAAGACAGAAGGGTGGCTGGGGGAAGGGGAGCACCACTTAGGGTTCAGCCAGTATATGGTTTAACCAGAGCCACAATGGGGACACTCAAGCAGAAATGATGAGAGATGTTGAGAAATCAAGTGCTGTAGAGAGTAGGGGTGAGGATCTTCCACTGCAGCACTGTGGATGAAGACAGCCATGCCAGAAGTTGGCAAAGGGGCAAGAAAGTAGGAGCACAAATGTGACAGCAGAAAGCTTAACAAGGCAGAGTTAGAGAGAGGGATGGTGTCATGCAGAAGGTGCCAGTACAGCTCAAGTGTAGAACTTGTGCTTGCATCAATGTCATAAGCTCCTAACATCTTAGAGTCCTGTTAAACCTTTCAATATCTAAAGCAGAAGTGGAAGAGGCATTTACTTACCTCTGGTGCGTAGTCAACGTCCAGGCGCTTGCTTGGCCTACACAGTTCAAACCACTACCTTCCACACAAACACCTCTTGCCTTTCTGGTGAGCTGTTTTGACTGTGCCTACCTACTTGGGCTGAAATTTCTGCATGATAGCCCACTGAAGGCACAGTAAAAGCCATATGCTTGGCAGCTAGGTTGTTGGCAAAAAGCTCTTGAATTCTAGTAATTCCCCAGGAGTTTGCTGAAAAGTGTTTCCAAGGAGCAAGTCTCCCATAATACATATCACTGTTGTGTATCATCAAGCACAAATGGTGATGAGGACAATCTTAAATATTGGGGGGGGGAATAGTTATGTGATGAGGAGCCTGTTAATTTTGTTGAACTTTTAAGTAGGGGAGAGCTAGTCTACCCTGTGCTAGCACTCAAGCAAAAATGAATTATGAAAAATCTGATGATCAGTATGGTTCTGAGCAGTTTTTGAGTAGCTTTTCCTTTTTTTTTTTTTTTTTTTTTCCTTTGAGCAGCAGGGTTTCTTTCAGTCTGGAAAACCACATTGGTGCTGAGGACTCTGTTATGCCAAGAAATATAGTGACAGGTGATATATATGCCAAGGAATATAGTGACAGGCTGCTGCAGAAGCATGCTGATATTAACTACATTTCCTCAAGTTTAGGATTAGGAATATGAATTCCATGTTATGTGTTTTGTTGCTGATTCATGATCAAATTGAGTGCAGTAATGCAAAATTACATTTATTCTGAAAATTTTCACAGGAACAATTAATTTACTTCTGAAAAATTGAATGATTTTGTACTAAAGTCCTGTAGATTTTCTTAAAGGACCAGTCTGCACTTTTCAGGCAGAAATGTAGGAAAATTCCATTATGTGATAGAAGTTATCCTACAGTTCTAGCCAAGGCATGGATAGATGTATCACCACTTCTGAATACGACTCAAACTTTGTTGATTATTTCCATGCATGTATGGGAATAATTATATATGTGTATATAATATACATATTTAATTTCCAAAACCTAAAGGAATGACAACTTTGAAATCTGATAGTAGATTCAGTTGCAAAGAGTCTCTGACTTCCATACTAAGGTAGTATGATTGCTCTGTATGCTCTCTCATGTGACCATACCAACAGGCAGGAATCTTCATGAAGTTTAAAACATCTGTCTTGTGTGTTAGACATTGGCTTTGAATAAACTTGTCTGAGATCAGTTGAAACAGAGATCCTTCTCTATTTCTTTATTACCCTAAGGACTTGGCCTAGCTGTTTCTAGGATGAAGTTTTCAGAGTGTGTTGCATTTCTTGTATCACTTCTGGTTTTAATAAATAACAGAGGTTTTAAATAGCAAACATTTGAAAAATTTCTTATAGAAGTTTCTTCTTTGCATTGACTTGACATTCTAATACAAACACAACCAGGATGGAAACACAAGCTGAGTGCTCCCTTTGGCCAGGGTGAGGGGATTGTTACTGTTCTTCTACTCTTGGTTGTTTAAGTACGTAAGCCTATATTATAGCTCATGTAATCAGTATTTACATTAGACTTGGCTTCCTTTTGGATCAGAAGAAACCAGTTGTTATTGCATGTGAAAATTTGGCTATGGATACATATAATAAAAGTGGGTGTGTTTACTCCATTCACTGTTGCAAGATTTTGACACTTTGAAGTTTAGAGAGTTTGAAATTAAATGCATTTTATGCCATTTGGAGCTGAAAAAAATACCAGAATAAAATTTGAAATAGTATTTGCCAGATCAAGACAGCAAAAGATATAACCGGGCTACTTTGGTAAACTTAGATTACTGTATTTTTATTGCTTGTGAGAGAACTTAACCCCAGAAGAAGGTAATTATATTTAATAGTTTAGACAGCTTATTACTAATTAGCTATGATTACAGCTGAAAACCCACAAGAATTAATGAAAGCTTTTTAATAGCCATGAGTTTATCAGCAGTTCTAAACACTTGTTTCTACTTTTGCCCCTGTTCCTAGACAGAACAACAAAGTTGCGAGCCTTGTAAAACAACGTAATCTTCTATCTTATTTTCAGCTAAAAGATTTTGGCTCTCTAGCATGATACCGTATATAACTGTTACCGATACTGTTTTATAACTAAGATCACAAGCATTTGGCATTTGACGTCTCTGTCATCCTATTAGCATTCAGAGCCCAACAACCTGCAGTTTCCTAAAATGAGGTAGTTTATTCTTTTGAGGCAGAAAATAGAGAGGAAATGTGGTCTCCAGAAGATGTGGTAGTATGTGGTACTTAACATTTCCTTTTGGAAATGCATAAATACAACTCTGCCTCCTGCCAGGAGAGGCCAAGCAATGAGAAAGGTGGCTGCCTTTGGGGGGGAGGTGGCCAAGCCCAGCCTTCTTCCAGGCAGGACCAGCGCTGCCTCGGGCTGCTGCCTGCTGAGGAGAAAAGATGCTCGTTTGGGTACAAATACGGAATTATTCTTTTAATGCCAGTTTCCCAACAAGTTGTAATCAAGCATAACAAAACTGAAGGTAGGGATATCCTTGGTGCCCCCAGAGGTGATTTGGCATGTGGGGACTTGAGACATGTTTGTTCAGTGGCTTTTAAGAATTGAGTAAATTCTGCATGTAAGCATCTGCTTACCAGTTGGCGTGATGACACAGCCAGTTATCTGCTAGCTTTTTCACAAGTTGTTACGTAGCAGAAAAAGATCTTTCTGCTCTTTGCCAGGTGTCTGTCAGACCTGAAGATCTAGATTTGACTTCCACTTTGCAGTGATGGTGAACTATTCACTTTGGGGGGGAAGTAAAATAAAAATTAAAAAAAAAAAAAGAGAGAGAGAGACATAACTTTTTCTCCTGGAAAGATTTGTCAACAGTAGCAGGTACCTAATACTCAGTTTGGTCTC
>WUAM01000280.1:3322772-3337699 GCA_024336885.1 Actenoides hombroni
AGAGAGAGAGAGACATAACTTTTTCTCCTGGAAAGATTTGTCAACAGTAGCAGGTACCTAATACTCAGTTTGGTCTCTAGCTTTCGTCTAGTTAGTTTGCCAGATGAATGTGCATTTACTTTAATGGTAAACTAAGTGATGCTTACCACCATACAAGGATAATGCAATGAACTATACATAGTGGCCTCCCCATCTCAGATTTCCTTCCAAACTATCTATCAGGAGACAAAATTAAATCTGTATGCTCATCTCTGTGTGCCACCACTCAAACTGGTTGTTGTGTTCATGTTTGCTCCCTCCATTCTTTTTCTAGAAAGAGCTGTGGTTGTCTGTCAGGAAACCCACCTGCCACTCACTGTTGTGAGATATCAGCTTGTCTGCTGAGTCTCTGGGATATATCATCTCTCCACTGCACACTAAAGGTTTTTCTCCTATAAAACAGGATGAACTATTAAGCCACATGCTGACTGATTAAAAAGCTTATTAGATACTTCCAAATCACTATGATTTTGATTGCAGGTTGCTATATGCTGAGAACTGACAGGGTGTTCTGTCATGCGTTTGATTAGGGTTTGTCCCCTATCAGCCCCTTTCTAAAATGACAACACTGGGTTATGAGGAGCTGGGCAGGAGGGGCTTCCAGCAACCACAAACTGGTAGCTTAAAAATCACTTCTGAGCAGGTTGCTTCACATTTGTGATGTCTACTTTCTTGGAATCATTTTTACCTTGTACTCTTTTAGTTTCAGAAGACAGGCATTTTCTATTATGTATATTAACACTTCTGCTGGAATTCCTTCCATGAACTAGTATAGTGCTTATTTGTGTTTTTGGATTAGTTCCTCCTGTTTTTTTGTTTGTTTAGTTTTATTTGTCTTGCAGGTTAGATTTATACTCTAATAACATCAGCAGATGAAGTTTGTACTCTAAGCCAGCTTTGTAGGATACCATCTAGAAACCAGAAATCGGAGTTTGCTTTGCAATTCTTTTTATCTCGTTGTTCTCCAACTCTCAGTTTAGTGGTTTGACCTTTTGCCTAAGCTATTTTTCATCAGCATTTGCCAAGGTTTTCTTAAACACTTTAGCAGTGCTTTGCAAGCACAGACCACAACTGTTAACTATTTCATTCTTTCTATTATCTGTGCTCTGTTGACTGACTTTCTCTCCTTGTTTTATTTTTTTTTCCTTTGGAAGTAGATTAGTCTATAATCTTGAGTCAAGAGATCTGAAATCCATAATAGGTATAAAAATGACCTTTGATACATTGCTTCAAGTTACACTTCGGTTTGAAACTTAAGTAAATATTCACGTATTTCTGTGTTTCTGTAGGTCACGTTACATTTGAATCCGATTTCATCAGTGCATATTCATCAGAAACCTCTTGTGTTTCTTCTCAACTCTCCTTTGCCTTTGGTCTGGAAGCTGAAAACAGAAAGACTGGCACCTGGAATCCGAAGAGTTTTCTTTGTAAGTATACAGAGTCTTCTGGCCTACTCTGTATCATGACTACTTGTTGCAAAAGACATAGAGTTAATGGCATTCATTTGGAAAGTTTTCAAACATACATTAGAAAAAAACAAGTTAACTGGAGGTCAGGTTTCAGTGTAGGACTCTGGGGAACAGTTAGGTGGTAGGGCAAAGCAGTTTGGAAAAATTACCCAATTACTTATGTGAATTCAAGGAAAAGAAAGTAAAACTGCTTTTTCAGAATCTGCATATGATGTAGTTATTAACACTAGCAGCCACTCCAGTTCAAAAGGCCGTGAGATTATAACAGATTGCCGGTCCTGATTAGAAGTTTAATAGAACTGTACTGCAAAAAGCCTCAATGCAATGAGAAATATTGTGGGTGGACACTAGTTGTGTGGTCTCTGACCAAAACAAAAGTCTGTACGTATTGAGTTCAATACGTACAATTTTGGTTTATACCCCTGATGAAGCTTGGGCTATTGAAATGACCAGGCTAAGCCCAGAATGAAGTAATTTTCATTTCTCAGAAAGACTGAAGTACTGCTTATAATGTAGGATCCAAATATTACCTAGTATTTGTAAATCATGTCCTTACAGTTTGCCAGGACATTCAAGTTTGCTATTTGTAGTGAAACAGACAAGTTGTTTGGATTAAATTTTTAATGCCTGACATCATGTCTAATCATGAGTTGTCTTTATTAAAGGTTGCAGCTTTTACTATATTCAACTTTAACTGCAGAACTAAACTTGATTATTTTTAGCTGTATCCTCATAGAGATTCATTTTGCTCTTCCAGCACAGCTGACTGTAGGTACTGCTTCTGCTGTACCCAATAGGAACTTAATGGTGTCACTGTGCATCAACAGGAGGGGAAGATGGACAGTGCTGCAGCATTAGCACACTGGAAGGGGACACTGCTCTCCCAGTTGATGTCATGTGGTGGTGATACTGTGCACCAAGACTCCTATCATTTGCTGGATACCAAAAGTTTTCTGCAATTGTTTTTCCTGTCGTCAGGGTACAAGAGTAGGAATACCCTTCATATTTTGAACTTTGAGGGACTCCATCTTATTTCCAGTGCAAGGTGTTTCTGGTTGGTGCTAAGAACATGGGCTTATTTGTATTGTCAAATATTCACAACCTTCGGTTTTCTCTTTACTGTGTTAGAGACTCTTAACTGTTATACTCTTGTTGACCATTCCTGCTGGGCATACTTAATGCAACCAGTACAGTTTAGGTTTGCTTAGAAAATGACTGAGGAGCAAGATGATGAACAACAGTGTGATGAGTCCTCCCTTCTCTACTGGCCAAAAGAAACAGCACCTCTCATCAGTTAATCAAATCTTGGACCTACTTTCAGTTTAGTTTTGATCTCCTCATACAATGACTACATCATCACTCCCATTTCATATCAGCTAGTTTGTGTTTAGCTATCTCTTCCCCTCTCTTCCTCCTCCTCCTCTGGGATTTTCCCTCTCCCCTCACCTTGCCTCTGGGAGTGAAGAGGTGCTCTGCTGAGAGCCATGCATTTCCTCTCAGCAAACTGCCAGTGTTCAGACTCTGATCATGCTGGGCTTGCTTAGTTTGGCTCAGTGGGGTTTCAGCAGGCTGCATCAAGGCATAGGAATAATAGGAATGTGCCTAAAGCCTCAGCTGCCAAAACGACACTGTTAGCTAAGTGCTTGCTTCAGAAAACTGTCTCAAGCTGTCTTGGTTACAAAAACAGGCTTGAAAATGTGAGGAGCAGCAGCACCGATGATTCATGCTGAACAAGAAGGTGTCTGACTTTAGTAGCTGCCACAGTAAACCTGGCTGCTGGTGCTGCAGGAAGGGATGAGCCATATCTCAGGTGGGCCAGGACTACCTGGTAGGCACTGCAGGTTCAGGTCTCTGTTGGTGGGACTCATATACCTCCTCTCAGTACTCTTAGGCTCTGCTGGTCATGGTAAGAGCTGAAAGCTGTGGTGTCTCATGCCATCCTCCAAGCACCCACCTGCTGTGCTGGGATGACACTGCTCCCCATAAGCTGTGCAGATAATGGAGCTTGCCTTTCTCTTGCAAGGAGTGAATTGGCTCTCAATGTTGCCCCATCCCTAATCACATTTAAACATCTGAATAGCCCTGCGTAAGAATTTAGGATCTCTTCAAATGCCATATAATTTATGTATTCTTCCTTCCATCATGTTAAGGTTTCTATTTTTTCTTTTCTATAAAGAGCTTGAAAAGTGAGGTTGTAGAACAAAAAGCACCAAGGTACAATCCACCATTACCACTCCCAGTTTAGTCCTAGCAGTCTCTCTCACTCCAGAACTTTATTCTCTGTGTTTTCTCACTGTGAGGCAGTATTTTTTCTGCAATAACCTAACTTACGTTTGCAGCGTAATCTCTTATCAGGGTTTCATCAACCTTCTCATTCTTCAGGTACCAGTTTCTCAGTAGCTTGTGCAGTTTGGGATGATAGGCCATGAGGTTACAGGCTGAACATCTTAAACTGTGGTTATTATCCATTGCTTTTCCACAGTTCCACTCTGCTCACAAGGACAGATGCCTTGTTATCCCAAAAGCTTTCTGAAAAACAGAGCACGTAATCACGCAGCACAGAAAACATGGGAAATGCCGAGGAAGTCCCAGCAGTGCTTGTCTGTGAGTGCAGTATGCCAAAAAGAAATCAGGGGGCTCTAGTTCTGCAGCAGAGCTGTTTTCCTGCCTTGAGCCATGCCAGTTTGCAGTCCCTGGGACTGCCTCTGGCCTGGAGGAGCCAGTCCCGCTGCAGAACCAAAGGTTCTTGCTTCAGGTGAGTTATTGGTCAGATGGACATGCTGCTTCTACTCAAGTAGCAGAGAGGCTCCCTGCCTTCTTGCCAGAGTAAGTTTAGGAGAGTTGAGCTTAGGGGTGTAAATAGCAGCTCCAGGGGCTGCAGAGTGCAGAGTTCTCTTCCTTTTGTCCCAGTTTGAAAATACTTGGCTTATCCATGTACTTTTGCAGCTCCGTCTTGTTCATTCTCCTTAAATGTATAACCAAGCCAGAAAACAGAGTATTTTGGATCAAAAAGATTTCAAATTTAGGAATCCTTTTTTATTGCCCATGAATTCTATGCTCAAAACAGAAATCTGTGTCACGCATACCATAGGAGTGTCATAACTATTGTGTCTGTCTCTATGGAAGCCTCAGCAGGATAATCATTGACTTTCGAGCTTCTCCTTCGGACTTTTCATACAATTCATTCACAATTTTATTAATATACTGTATGTAAAGTATGAATTGCGCTCTTTCATTGATTGATTCCTAGTTAGAAAGGTAAGTAGTGTAAAGAAGTTTAAATGACAGCTTCTGGGACTTACTGCTGATGAAGACAACACCCTTAGAGTCAGGTCAAACTTGGTAGTTAAAGGATCATGTAACCATTAGGGAAGTCTTAGCTGTTTATTTCTTTTTATTGCAAGCTTTTTTTTTCCTGTAAAGCATCGTGATAAAAATTCTTAAACTGTTCCAGGAAACTGTTTCACACACACATTAAAATATTAGCAATTAATTGTATTAGAAGATCCAAAGTTATTTCTAACAAAGATGGTAATCCAGGATATGAGCAGATGATGAATCAGAGCACTCTTGAAAGTGCTGTTAGCACCATTGTACAGATGGAGAAACTAAGGCATGCTGAGCTGAAGTGATGTTTATACTGGAGCAGAAGGTAGAGTTAGGACTGTGTGTTCTCAGTGTCCTCATTAGGAAGATGGTCTGCTACCTCTGCTCTCTGAATTTATTGTTTGAGTTTCCCCTGAAGCTAAGCTGCCTCAGATTGCTTTATTTAAAAGAAAGGATGAAAAGATTTAAGCTTGTGTCAGCACATAGAATCATAGAATCGTCTGGCTGGAAGAGACCTGTAAGATCATCGAGTCCAACCGTTCACCCTGCACTGCCAGGGTCCCTAAACCATGTCCCTCAGCACCACATCCATACGATTTTTAAACACTTCCAGGGATGACAGTACTACTGAGTTGGACTGAAATTTAACTTCTTATCTAGTTTTCAAGCTTGGATTTTTACCTTGGGCCTGCTCCTCCCTTAGGCAGAAGTTTAAAATAAATGAGGCAGAAAATCCAGCCTTTGGGTGTATGGTTATTGTATAGAGGGAAGCACAAAACACTTGACTGGTAAACATTTTTCAGTATAAAAATGTAAATTTGGTGTATATATGTGGTTTTGCACTTAATTTTATCAAACGATACGCATAGCTTCACCCAGCAGAGTGACTTGTCACATGCTTTATCTTCATGGAGACAGCTCACAGGTTCTTTGTCATAAAATGTCTACTGGTGTCTAAATCTCACATTAGAATTAAATAGCTTGCCCCAATGAAACCAAAGGGTGCAATCTGTTAGCTTCAGGATTTTTTTTATGCCATATTTTTAAGACTTCTTTCTAAGCTCATGGCACAGTGATGCTTACAAAGTGACAGTACTTTGGAGGAAGCCATCCAAGACAGGACACAGGTGCTAAACGGAGTTGTTCTTTAGTAATTGCCTTATTATATTGTCATTTTTCTTTTCAAGGCATCTTTCCCCATCTGTAAACCCAAAAGAAACACTAGTGAATAGTCTTTAAGAAGTAGTTTTTGGCATCTTGATGAAAACGTGGCATTTCTTTAATGTATGGTGGCTACACAGTGTGGCATCAACAATACATTTGGCATAGGCATAGACAGGGTTATTTTCAGACTCTGTGTGAATCATATATATCTTGATGGGTTAAGTGGGTGGTGCTGGGAAAATGATTGTGATTTTAGTAAAGTGAGTCTTGAGTTTATTCTTACCGTGTTAAAAATAAATAAGTATCATGGAATTTCAATCTGAAAATACCTGAAATGGGTTAGTGCATGAACTTGGCCTGACCTAAGCAATTGAAAATCACTACTTTGATTCCTGGTGTCTCTAGTCATATCAGTCTGATTGGATATTTTCACATGTCACAAAAACACGACAGTGTGGGAATATGCATTTTCTGTTCAGGTGTTGCGGGGCTGGATCATCAGCACTTTCATCACACAGAAAAACAGTGCGTGAATGGGAAGGACTTGTCAGTTCAACAAGGGGAATACTCAGCATCTGTGCTAAATTTTTGTTTTTCTTTTTTTTTTTCCTCAGCAGGAAAAAAATGCTAAAATTATGTTGTAAAGAGGGAGTGGGAGAGGAAGTTGAAGAACATCTTCACTGGTGATTATGCTGGTTAGATTACAACAGATCACAATTTTACATAAGCTAGGCAACACCTGTAGAAAATGCTTTTACCTGGGATCTTGTTGCAGGTCAATATGACAGAAAAACTTTACAAGATCTCTCCCACCACCCCACTTTTAAGTTTTCATCAAACAATTTCCTCCCTTTCCATCAAGTCGTATTATTTCTCTCCTTCCCTAAAAGCTGTTTATTGTGAACATGTCTTGGCAGAAAACCAGAAGTTTTATGAAACTGCCCAGAAAGAGGGTTTTATAGGTGCTACTCAGCAAGTGATTTTTTTTCTTTAGATTTGGTAGCTTTCTCAATTGCTTTTATAGCCTAGGAATGTCTTGACTGTGCAAGTGAAAGTAGTGAGAATTAAATCAATGAAAGAAGGGACCCAAACCTTTGATTTCCTGGCAGAAATCACTGTTAGAATAGATAAAAAAACCCCAACCTTAAGTATCTACATGTGTGATTTTTATATAGTATTTGATTTAAGACGTGATGCTTCAGCTCTTTCTCTGAGTTAGCTATTCAGGCAATTGAATGAGTAAGAGTTATGGATGAGAAAGCACTTAGGCAAGCAAATAGCCTTGCTCACAAGAATCCCTTTAATAGGAGTCAATGTGTGTGTTAAGTTAGCAAAATGGAGGAAACAACAGCGGTAATGATAAATACTAAACCAGATCACATGTTCTTGGCTTGAGATTTAAAAAGAAAAAAAAAAAGCCTTAAAGAAGACTAAGTGGTAGAATGAAGAGCTTAATTATTAATTTCTGTATTTCTAAGAAGAAAAAAAGCGATGTTCTTATTACTTTAGCCAATAGCTGGTTTATTCCTTTCACTTCATGAAAATATGGTTCACATATTTTGGGTCTCTGCCACCAAACCACAGGCTGTTCTATGGTTTGCACTAGATTTTGGATGACTGACAAAAGTCACTGAAAAACAAGTGCTATTTGTTTTCCTGTGCCTAGTATTTAACGGGAAATCAGGAGGCTAAATTTCCAATCGCTGGTTAAACAGACCCAGATGTGAACAGAGTGCTCTGCTAGGAGAAGAGTAAGGAAGGATAGGAAATGCATGACTAGTGATAAATTTGGTATAAATAGTGACTTTTCACTATTCCAAGTAAAAGCAGTAGATTTTTCAGTGTTATGTAACAGTGTGAAGAGGAATTTAAAAGGACATTTACATTTCTGTAGAATCCTGGGTTTGTTTTCTTTGTAAATCTTCATCATTCTTCTGCTCAAAAGCTGGAAATAATCCTGTAGTTGCCCTTTTCCACTTGGCAGAGTTAATATTCCCCCTTCCCCTCCCCACACCATTTCCTTGCCTTTCTAAAGAATGTGAGAATAACATTAAGTGTCTAATTAAAAGCAGTGTTTAGTAAATAGTAACTCTTATTATGCTTTTCAAATACAATAGTAAAATTCCCTGGTGAGTTTGTCTCCTGGGCTGATTCAACCCTCTGCAAAATCCTACTTTTCTAAAGTCTCTAACTGGTTTACTTCCAGAAATATCAGGGGGACCTCAGGCTGTGCATGGTGGGTTTTTTTATGTTCTTGGCAATAGTGGAAGGATTTTGTCAGAAGTAGGGAGGGCAGAAAATGACAGGGTAGTAAATACACATTTGAAAGTGGTTCATTGTCTGCATTCAATAAAAGGAGTTTTAAGAGTACAATAACCCTAATAAGGCATCTCTAAATATCTAGGGTTTGTCAATTTGGGGCTTGGTTTTGTTTGGGTTTTTCATTCAGAGCTTGCTTCAGGAAGGCGTTACAGATGAGAAGCGATATTTCTGGCTTAGAAAGCAAGGTATAGTACGTGGAGCAAATATGCAGTATATAGTAAAAAATGTCTCTATGTGGTATTGTGGTATCCCAAAATAAGGAAATTTTGCAATACATAGGTGTCATCTGCTTTCACTGTAAGAAGAAATATTTCAAAAATACCAACTTGCCCGTAAATTTCAGAGGAAGCAAGGCACATCTGTGTGCCTTGGTTTCTCTTTTCATGTGACTTTCAAGTCCTGCACTTTTTTGGAGCCTGGTTTGCTAGGACCATCGCACAGTTTATCCAAGATCTTCTCCTGTCCCAGGTGATTTAATCCATCTTTCAGAACTCAGGCTGTATTGCTTGGTGTTTCTTTCAGCTTCGAGAGCAAGCTGTCTTCATGCATCACCACTCCAATCAAAACTTTGTCTTAGGAGTGTGGATAGGCCAGATCTGGATGATGCTGTCTCTTGGATCTTTTTCTGGTCTTTTGTGTCGCTGCCACTGAATGATCTTGAGTTCTCCTTCACGGTCTCTCCCTCTAGGAGCCAGACCCACCACTTTCAGAGCAAAGGAGGCTGATAGGAAGACTTGGACTTTTAAGTTAAACCAGTCTGCAAGACTAAGGAAAGCAGCAACATTTTGGCATTTAGTGATTGAGGTGTGTTTCCAGAGTCATCTTGCAGGAGGATGAAGGGCCTGGAACAGGTGTCTGTGATGGATTTTTTTCCTCTTCTGTATGGTCATTTCTGTATGTCCTTCCTTTCTTTGCTTGCTTGGGTAAACAGGGGGTTTAGCCAGTGGAAGTTTACAGAAGCAGGCAGTGGATTTTGGCAGACTACTGGTGTTAGTGATGTAGAGATAAATCACAACAGGTTGTGTTACTGAGTCATCGATTCCAGTGGAAACTATAGCTGCAGTTGCAGAGATATGCTTTAATTCTCCCCTTCTCTTCCACTAAATTGAATCTACTTTGAAACAGAATCCTTGCAAAAGCTTCTGATGCCTTATTTTTTTTCAGATCAAGCGAGTGTTATGTTCAGTCTATTAAGATGTTGATTAATGTGAGATGAGTGGACAATTACCTGTGTGCAATTAATAAACCCTTACTGAGCCCTAAACTCTGGGAACAGATTTCCCCTTTACATAGACTTTTTGTTTGTTTGTTTCCTTTTTATCATTTTAGTAACTGTTCCAGGAGCGTTTTGAAAGTGGCACTTGTTTTGACACAGTTTCAGCTCTGATAGAAAAATCCCAGGATCTTCTTTCTAGATACATAAAGATGTGCGAGAGTTTGATCCTACAAGGTTCTGCTTTCGTCCTGAGACGGTGTTGATCATCCTTAATTCCTATCAAAATCTCTGGTAGTTGGTGAACTGAGCATCTCATAAGAAGCAGAATTAAAATCAAAATCTAAAAAGTAATTAAGGTAATGCTGGTTCTTCTACATGTTTGTTTTCAAAAATATGAAAACTGGAAGTGGAATGCTGTGATTACTGTAGGTGGTCTTGAGAATACTAAATTGAAAGTGAAAAATTTTACTACTGCCTGAAAGCACCACACCTCTGTGTCTGGGAAGGACTACACAAAGCTGATAGATGATTCGCAAATGCTGCATGTCATTTCAAAAGCAGCACGTTTCTTAGTCATTTACCAAAAGGAATTGTTCTCTTGGTGATTACCATATGTTGTATGTGGATTTAAGAACAAAAAAAGATACATTTTTGAGTTTCTGAATACCTGATATTTCTCTATCCGTGGATTTACTTCTCCCCTGTAAGGGGACCAAAACACATTATCAAAAAACACCAGCTGAGTCTGAACCCCATGTGGACTGCTCTGAAAGTTGGTTCAAGTTTTTTAATTTTATTCTGAGCAGATTTACTCCTTTCCTACACGTTCCAGCACAGGTGTGATATTGTATAGCTCAGATAAAATATGAAGGATGTTGCTTTTCTTCTGCTAGTATATTTGCCTCAGTCTTTGAGTGGCTTTCTTGGTCACTTGTGCTGGAGGGGCCTTGTTGGGTAGTGGTATAGCTGTTGCTGTGAGAGGAGGGATTGATTCATCCAGTGTAGCTGTGGACGCTATTCTGAGTTATCTCCCAAAGGTGCCTGCTCTACCGCTCAAGGCTTAATTATGAACTTGCTTCCTGCTTGGGAGTTCTGAATTTTAACTACCTTAAATACTTCAAATGTCATAAAGCAAACAAAGTAAATATCCCCCCTGGATCAGATTCAAAGGAAAAAAATTAAGAGAAGGAAATAGGTAAAATAAGAAACAGAAGATGCTATTTTGAGTATGTGCAGTATTCATACTCACCAGGGTTGGTTCTGAGAGTTGCTTCTTCTGGAGAATAGTATCTTGGGCCTTTTGGCTCTTCTGCCAGGTAGCTGTTGTCCTGAACTACCATGGCAGCCTTGAAATGGCAGTTTTTGTAAGACTGGAAAGTTTTCTTGAGAGACATAAAAAGGCTTTTTGTTTCCATCATGAGGGGGTATAGGTTTCCTTGCCTCTGTACAATGCAAAGAAAATTACAGTCCCTATTTTCCCCAGTGGTCAGCAGGATAGTGGTGTGTGTAAGCAAAATACGTTCCTAAATATGTTTTGTTCCTCAACAGAATACTCAGGTTTTGGTAGCAAACTTTCAAAATACTGCACTTGATCCTCGTTCCTCTGACTGCAAAAGGGCCCTTTGAACTGTGATCCTTGCTGTGGTTAGTGGCCATGGCCAGTATCTTTTGGTCTTGCAAAGTGATTTTACATGTCAGGCTTGGACACTTCTCATTTAGCCTCTGAAATGTGTAGGTGAACTCAGCAGCAGAAGTTGTTTCTGGTGCATTCACTTTTAATGTCCTCACAACAGCAGGAAGAAATAGAGTTGGGGCACTCTTCCCATTCTGCAAGATCTGTAAGTAACCACTGAAGGAGATAAAAGTGTATGTGGCAGCGATTTCTTAATCACCCAGTCGACTGTAGTGAGTTCTCAGATAAAAAAATGTTGATATATTTCCAAATATTTAAAACATTACTTGGTTTTAATGCTCTGTCTTATCCTAAGAACATTCAGAGTTGCTTTTATTTTGTTCTGAGGAGTAAGTAGTTAATGTTCAAGGCAGGTGTTGAAACAGTGATGGTTGCCTTTTTTGGAAGAGTCTGTTGAATTCTTTCCAGAAAAAATAACGTGCTTGGCTCACTTAACCTTGCCTTGGGTCCGTGTAGTAAAAATCCTGATGTTGGCAGGAACTGCAGAACTCTGCACTCCTTTCTAAAACCTGGTAGTAGAAGCAACATTTCAAATAGACTGATTATGTGATTAAAAAAATAAATTATTATAAGCTTCATGTTTATTTAAAGATGTTTACTGTATGATCATTTAGTGAGGATGCTTGTGCCAGACTTTTTAGTTGCTCTGTTTTCTGTCTGTCAGTTCCTCACTAGTAAGACTCAGTAACTTTGGGATTCATTGATAGGATCTGTCTCACAGGAAGACATTTGTCATGATGCAAGATGATGCAGAATGTTTTAAAGTTTTAATTATTAGTAAATGGAAAACCATGTATATGCTGAGGAAGAAAGCTGTGGTGTTAGCAGACATTTAAGTATCTCAAATCTCAGATGAAAAATACAGTGAAAATGCATTATTGTAAGGTAATGTGTTTCTTTGTTCAATATTTAGAAGGAATAATATTAAAAGGTTACACTGATACTCCTTTACTCTGATACTGACCATAAAAAATACCAGAAACATTGTGAAATAGAGTAAATGGAAAAAACCTACTGTGCTTACTGGATAAACTGTAGTATTTTTGAAGTACTTAAAGAGGTTTGCTCCTGAGAGTGAAATACCAGCATCTATTCAATATCCCTGTAAAATAATGACTGGTTAAGTCCTTAAATCCTTCAACTTTTATGCGTGGGAGATTTTTCTAGATAGGACAGAACTCCATAAAGATGTCCCGTATGTCTTATATAAGACAGTATTGCTAAGTGGTGCTCTGTATGCAATCCTGCATGACCTGGCTTGTGCTGTGTCAGTGTCACCCTATGGGACTGTGTACCATACAAAATCTAAAGTGTTAGGAGCATTGTAGAGAAGCCCCATAAAATCCATCCATGGTGTAGCTGCTTCTAAGTGGTGACAGTACGAAGTGAATGCTGTTTGGTAGATAGATTTTAAAGACAAGTGTTGCTTTCTTTTCCTAGCGTTGTAGATTTGGGGGCAGTGAGTTTACTGGTGGAATTTGCTTCTTTGAGAAGTATGAGAGTATTGAGAGAATATGGTGTATTCTATGTTACATTGAATAAAGACGTTTTTCATTTCATGGAAATTGTTTATAGTCGTAAGAAAAACAGCAAATAAGAAAGATCATTCAGAATTGAAAGAGATGTCAGTTTAAACCTTGAAAGCTAACCTGGTAAAATCATTCCTAACGTGGGTTTTGTGACAGGTCTGGTCAAACTGAACTCAATTGCATGAGCCATCCCTTAGAGGACAGTATGTAGTAAGTGTGTAATAAATACTAACGTAATAGCTGGTAGCACAGGAAGAATTTCAAAACTCTTTCTGTGTGCCAAAAGGTGTAATTTATGTGTCTACTTTGACAAATATTTGTAGATGCTAAATAAACTGATATATAACATCCTGAAATAGGTTTTGGAACCATAGCTCCAGGGAAGGTAATAGTTTGTTGCCACTAGTTAATTTCTGTAATCTAGTAGTTTTGGATATTCAATTGGAGAAAAACAAGACAAAACAAAACAAAAACCAACCAAACAAAACCCGCTTCTGTTCCACCAATGAAATCTGGGTAACAGAAAGACAAGGGAAGGCAAAGAGGAGGAAAACAGCAGAGTGACTTAAGTTTCTTCACAGGATGCTCTGAGGACAGCACAAGAGAACAGTACTACTACTTTCATGAAGCCTTGTCTACTGCAGCAGTCTGGAAGTAGGGGCTGTGTGTTATATCTGGGCAAGCACTGCTTGCACACTACTACAAGGAGAAATCTTCATGGATGTGTTCAAAACTGAAAGCTTATTCATCTTACTGTGCTTTGTTACTCCAGCACGTATTATTCCTGACTTGATGTTTTAGATAGTGAAAGCATTCATGGAAGGACCAGCTCAAGTAGGGCTTGAAAGCCCCAGTCCTCAAGCATCTTGAAGGAAGAGACAGTGAAGTATATGGATGGCTCTTGAGGTTGGGCAGATGAAGGAATGCTCTTCTTTCACCAGTTGGTATAGGTGCCTCTTGAGAGCTGACCAATGTTCTGGAAGTGTTGGCCTCATCCCTTTGCGTGGACAGGAGCTGAAAGGTTCCTGTTTGGATGGTCTTGCTTTGCAGTAAATCTGGGATGACTTGTTTATCTCAAGACCAACTCAAGTTGAAGAAGGTCCCAGTGTGAAAGAGAGTTTGACCCTGTGCCGCCACCTTTTCTTGACTGATGCTATTGCCACTTCAGTGAAGTTGTATTTGAAAATTTTAGGCTTTTCTGCAGAACTTGTTACACTTCTACTTACTGTTTTTCCATTTTTACTATTTTAAATAACAGTGTAGTTTTTCCAGTCAAGGCCTGAGCTAATGTAACCTATTTATAAGGATTTTTCTAAAGACGTATAACTCATCTGGTTTATGCATTAGACTAAACCATTTCCTTCCTTTCTGTAAATAAAGCAACAGTAAATATCTTCCCTTTCTCTTACCCTTACTCTTTCTTTGTTTTGTTTCTCAGTTGGCCTTGATCTGTCACTGAGCTTGAACTCATTTCTGATTTGGAAGTTACTTCAGTAGTTCCTGGGTTTATTGATCTTTACATCCTTCTCTCCCTTCAGCTTCTCAGGCCTTCTTCTTACTCTCTCCTGTGTTAGTTTATCTCTTGTCTCCTATCTCTCCTCTCGCCCCCACAGTTCAGCTCAGGGGGTGGGAGGGGCCTCTGGGGATCATCTAGTCCACTCCCTCCCTGCTAAATTTTGCAGATGTTAAATCACGTGAAGTTTAGGTGTTGTTGGAAATGAGCTGTAATCACCTTCTGTGAATGCATTTGGGTGCAACAGTTTACATTGCTTAAACATCATGCCTGTCTGTGCAAATAAATGTACCACATTAAAAATATTTTTTTATTCCCATCAGGTGTCTCTAGGTTCTGTTGTTCAGTTTGAGAAGGGAAATTTCTCCTTGTCAGCAGAAACAGAAGAAAAGCTTTTTCCTGAGAAAAATGAACATCTGCTACAGTGGGCCCAGAAGGAATACGGAGCAGTAACATCTTTCACTGAATTCAAAATATCAAGAAACATCTATATTAAAGTAGGAGAAGGTAAAACAAAACAAAACCAACAAAATTCATAGGCACTTCTAGATATTGAAAAGAAGAAAATAAGTCTTGCTGTAGTATTATTTCATATTTTTAATTTTAATCTTCAAACATACATCTCCTTTTCCAAGAGATGTGATATGAAAGAGGA
>WUAM01000280.1:3337799-3355566 GCA_024336885.1 Actenoides hombroni
CGGAATAGGCCTGTGTTGGTTTTATCCAAATCCTGCTAAATTTGTACAGGATTCCCCTGCATGGTTTTTGTTCTACTTGGCATTAGTCTTGGATTTTAATGCCAGAAAATAATTTAGAAATATATTTATTAGCTTATTAAAGTGCTCTTGGAAACATATACATGGGACTAGTTGTCACTGTGTTGCAGAGATGAACATTTCATTAAATATGTCAAAAAAATCCGAATAAAATTTTGTTTGTGGATTTGCAAGTCTCGAGTCAAACTAGGCAACTAAATAGGAGAGCTTTGCATCACCTTTAGAATGTGTTAAAACACAATTTTATTAGGAGTAAGCACGCAAAATGGAACTTGGCAGACAACCAAAATAGTTTCTGAGAGGGCTCCTACAAACTAGCTCAGCTGTAACCATTTTTGATTTAAATTCTTGGCAGAAGCATGAGTATGTGGGGGGGGGGGAAGAGTATGCATGTGCTCAGGGGTGGGGAGAGGGTCAGTTCTTGAACTGCTGCAGTTACGTGAGGAGTTCTATGGAAACCACACGGGACATGGATCTGGCCTGCTTCTCTGTAGAGTGAAAGATGGAATCACTGGACTCTCCAAGCCACAGCATATGCTGATGGACATTTTAGGCTTTTCATTCAAAACTCTGACTCCTTAAGGGCTTTAGTCAGGTACCCTCAGCTGCTAGTCTGTGAATCACAGTGAGCATTGCTCATTATCTATATATAGGTGGTCATATGAAGCGGTTCCTTGCTATGTGACTGATACATAATTTCATGGCAGTATCCATGTAACTGTCTACATTTCAGCTTCACTCAGGTTAGAAAAATCTGAAACCAGAAGATGTTACATTTTAGAAGTGGAGGCTGTAGCTGAATAGAGCAAACAGAAGATGCAAGCCAGAGAACAAAGATCTGATGTAGAATGATCTTTTGTAGTATAAAACTGCTTCTCACACCAAGGATCTCTGAATCACTTTGAAGCTGCAAGTGAAAGGCAGCTGAGCGAGCTAGCAAACTGGGTCAGGGACACGTGCATCTGAATCATGTCTATTGAAAAGAGTGGCAGTTCAATACTGCAGGGATGATGAGCACAGTGAGAACTTAAAGGGATCAGAATGAGAGTTTGGAGGAAGGGGGCATAAGAAGTGGGATTCTTGTCCTTGCTTTGATTTGTGTAGTGAAGGAGACAGAAAAGTTTCCACCCTCTCTCCCGAGACCACTGCAGCCCTTCCTCTGCTCCCATTTATACCCTGCCGTTAAGTGTCAGTCAAGGTTGTGATTGCCATTGTGCTAAGGGCTAGTAAACTGCAAAACACACATGAAAAAGCCCCATCGGAGTGGTTCGGGAAAATCCCAAACACCTCGCTTATCCCCAGCTTAGACTTTGACAGCCAAGCCCTGCTTGGATGGGATTTGTATTGCTGAATCAAACTGCTGCTGCCCAGGGCACGTGTCTTGGAGAGTGACACCTGATTAACGGTGTTCATTCTCACAAAAACCTCCTCGCTATTTTAAGCTGTGATACTCAACTTCTGCCCAATTTAGCCAAGAACCTGTAGATTAGACCTAAGTTGTGCAGAATAGAGCAGTTGGGGTCTGTCCTCGTCTGTAAAATGGAGGAGCTGCCCGCGGAAACTACAGCTCCCAGGGTGCGATCCCCTGTCTCCACTCGAGCAGCCTGGCACAAGCCAGAAGGGAAGGCAGGTGCTGCCTGCTGTGCACAGCTCCACCGACACCTGCGTGTGCTGGCTGGACACCCTCTGCTGAGGCTTTTATAGGCAAGCCTCATGTCTGATTCCATATTGGGAGTCTGTGGAGATTAGAGAGGCACAGGGATCCATAAATTGACTTTTTCTGGCTCGTTTAGTAAGGCTTTTAAGGGATTGCAGACACCTGCAGGCTCTTCTAAAGCAAGTAGAGAGCCCTGAAACAAAAAAAAAGAGAAGTACAGTGAGCAAAAACAGATGAAATGGATCCCCTTTTCTGTTGCACCCCAAATCATAGTGACTGTGATGGACAAGAGTAAATACATTTCAGAGAAGTAGGGAAGTAAGTGTGTATGTGAAGTAACCCGTGACAGAGTTAAACTTTGCTGCAGAGGAAAAGCACACTGTTGAGCAGAGGCCCGGGCTGGGGAACCTCTGCACTGGTGGTGGCAAAACCAGCAGTTCTTGAGAGCTTCAGAAACATTTAACTCAAGTGCCAGGATCTGGAACCAAGCTTTTTTTCAATGGCAAATGCTAGCACGCGTGGTAATTGTCCACAAGCTACTCAGAGGCTGTTATTTTATGGCTTGAATTGTGTTGTGTGGCAGCTGAGAAGCAAATACCTAATATCTGTGTGTGTATGTGTGTGTATAAATTCAAACTCAGCGTAGACCAGTTGGGATCATTTTCCATTCTGTGCTGTTGTGGGAGGAGCTGGCAGAGCTGCAACTACATTCAAGGCTAATCTGTCAGTGCACATACCAGATGTTAAAGGAGTGCTTTGCTTGGGTAGTATGAATAGTTAGAGCCTCATACAGCTTTCATAGATTCTGTAGGGAAGACAGCAAGGTTAATATTCAAAGACTACTTTGTGTAAGATCAGGAGAAGAAACTCCCCTAATTGTTTCTGCAGAGGCCAGGGTCACAGGAGTCTCTGGTCTCCCTGCTAAGTTGTGTACCACATACAAATGCACTTCAAGGGTGACATTTCAGCTCTCATTTAAGGAGGAAAAAAGTCCAGCTTTTAAGAGTTTGTCCACAGTTTGGCATGCATAATGCATTATATCTGAATTTTTTCTTTTTTTCTGTCCTGTTACTGACCTTAATAGGAAAGCCTTCTTTGTAAAACAAAGGTCAAAAAGCCAGCCGTTTGGAATTATATTCTTACAGGATTTTGTGACTTTGAACACAATACTTAGTCCTTCTGTGTATTGTGCTAATTCATATGTTAAATGATCTCAAAAATACAAACTATTCCTATTTTTCAGTGAAAATACTACTTCTTGGGATACAGCAATGTAGACTGTGCATAAGAAGTTTGTACTATTTTTCATGCTTTGAGTTGTATGCTAGTTAATACTTGTGATCAGATAGTCACTTAAAACCAAAAGAGAGGTTGAATATCTACTCTAGAATTTCTTCATTTCAGTTATGGATATTAGGGTCAGACTTTCTTAATATCAACAATTGATTTTATCCTTTTCTTGCTATATTCAATTTTCCATGCACAAGAGAACCACAGTATTTCTAGACAGCAACTGACTCTGACTACACAATATATAGGAAAATATATTGAGTAAGGAAATGGAAAATACTTTCTGTGATCATTTAAATATGGTGAGTTTACAGTAACAAAACTAAAATATTTTTTAAAGGGAGAAGGAATTGATTGCAGAAGTTTTCTATGAGTTAATTTAAAAAGAAAAATATTTTTTTTAAAAATGCAAGGGAAAAATTAAATTTATTCATTTTGGGAAATGCTCATACACTTTGCTTCAGTACTATTTTCAGATTTCTCTTTGTAGGGATTTTCTTTCACTAAATATTTAAATCTGTAAATAGAAATTATTCAGTTTAGAAGTATATGTTTTACATCAGAAATGTGCTTTGTTGTTGCAACAGTGATCTCCCATTATTATGTTGTTTTGTTGTGCTTATGATAGATAATAGAAACACAATTTAGCCTAAAGACCTATGCCATAAAATACAGTGTCGCATTGAAGTAGATGCAGTATGTACACACATGTAAGCTGATATCTGTATGTAAAGGTGCATACGCTTTCTGTACTTTTTTTTCTCCTCCAGATCAAGTTTTTCCTCCCTCATGCAACATAGAAAAGAATTTTCTCTCTTTAAATTACCTTGCGGGATACCTACAACCAAAAACAGCAGAGGGGTGCCTTATGTCTAACTTAGTCCAGGAAAGAGAAGTTCATATCATTGAACTAATCACTCCAAATTCCAATCCATACAGGTAAAGTATCATCTAACTAGACTAAATCTCTTTGAAAGCACAGCTGAAGTTTTCACCTGTCTATTGAAAAACAGCTGAAAGTAGCTATTTCATTCTTACAAAAAAATGCTTGGACCTTAGTACTTTGACTTAAATAAAAATTAGTTCTTTAGTATGTAAAGACTTTGGTTTCTGCTTCATGACCTCGGGATTTTTCTGGGCAAGACTGCAAAGCACAGTTTTTGTAGACTGTATCCTGTCCCCCTTATTGCTTAATCACTCAAATTTTTCCAAGAGTAAGGTGAATAAGGAAATATGATTGAGGGCAGCATCTGACAGACAGGGTTTAAGGTAGGACCACTGTATGAGGAGGTGAGAGAAAGGTTAAAAGTAATCGTGAACTATCACAGGTAAGGCTGAGTGACAGCAAGGCCTAGGGCAGTAGCTCCCCAACAGTGGTGCAGAGGTCGCAAGTGATCCATGGTAAATGTTCCACAGTTCGTCTGCAGAATCATAACAATATTTTCTGTCAAGTTTCCAGCTGAGTTTAAGGGAGAGTTTGATAATTGCAAGATGCATTAAGGGTTGACAGTGGTCCCCTGACCAAAGTAGTTTATAACTAGTGGTTAGGGAAAATGGCTTAACTCTCTTAATTATAAGGATTACCTAAATTGTCAAAGGTGCCTTTGGGGAGGCCCTGAAAGATATTTAAAACATTCATACTTGCTGATCTCTCTTAGGTCTTAGCAGGAGCACAGGAATGGGGTTTGCTTCAGATAGTCATACCCGGAAGAGTTCTTCGTAAGTGCCGAGTATGATTGCTAGAACAGAAATTTGCTGTGAGATGATTTTCCTTTTTGCAAGAGGAAAAATGCAATTTCGTTAGAGATAAGGTAGAATTAAAATCCTGTCTGTATACTGCAGACACTGGATATCCAGCTGTGCTCCTCATGCAGTTACATTTGAAGCACATCCCATCCCTAATGAGGAAATCACACAGGGAGATAAAGGTGGGAGGAGGAGTCTTTGCAAGAAGGGTAATTATCTCATTGCAAGATTATGACGCTAGAGCCTGAGAATATTCTTGCATAGCAACATGGGGAGAGTAAGAACGTGCTGAGCTGTAGTGATAGTAGAGTAGGTAAGCACAAATAAATGATCTTCCTCTGTGGCATGAGCTGAAGCCGCCCAACCTGAACAGGGCTGTTCTTTAGCATCAACATCATTGTAATTCCCTTGCAGTGTTATGCAATGACAGCCCTGTCTCCAAGCCCTCTGAGTTTTTGACTTTGGCTGATAGTATGACAGGAATTTTTTTTTCAGATGATAACACCGCAAAATCTTTGTAAGTTTTGTTATTAAAAGTAAAAAAAAAAGTAGTAAGTTAAATTCCTTTTTGCTTTGTTCTGTTTTATGTATTATCTACAACTATCTTTACAAAGCTTATATCTACAAAGAAACATACAGAAACTGCTGGGCATATGTAAATCTGCAGGAGATGAAGTGAAGGTCCCAAGATACTCTAAATTTCAGTGCAGAATATTAGTTGAAACCTGTTACTTGGGGATGAGCACGTTCTTGTGACATATGGCCTCGTAAGATGATCTGGAAGTAAAGTTTTTCTGTTGAATTGGTATTTTGCACAAGATGTTATTGATGGGTACAAACCCATTTGATCTTCATATTTTACTGAGGTCTTGAAAATCTGGATAGTGTTCATCTATTTTCCAGCAAGCAGTAGGCTGGACATCTGTTTTCTTTTGTTTTTAAAGTATATATCCAGAAGTACTGGAAATTGAATACACAGCTTAATTCCTCAACACACGCAAGATCCTAAGCAAAGTAATTTCCACAATTTAACTGTTTAGGCAGAGACACTCCCCAGTATAGTATTTGTGCATTTTATTATTTTTTTAATTAACCTGATTAATTTATCTTTTTGATTTTTTTGAAGGTATTTAATTTTTAGCTTTAATACACTTATAGCCAGAGGAAACTGAAACAGCTATATTTAGGCACTGTCACAGAGAAATAAGAAAACAATATTTACTTTATAAAGCAAACTGCTAGTTGTATAACTAACCTGCTCTAAATAATAGCTGAAATGAGTAGCACACTTCCTGTAAACAAGAGACAAAAATATTATTTGTCCAAAAAGTATTTGCTTCAATTGTCATGCAAAATTATTTAAGCATATGTGGAATAACAATCTGTTTTGCACATGTTGTGTTGCCCGGGATAATCTCCAGCATTTTAATCAGCTGGCCAGACAGTGGAAATATGATGGATTGGAAGAAGGTTGATAGCTGAAAATTTCTGGCATTCTGGTCTAACTTTCTCTCTATTTTCCACATACAGTTCTTTCCAGGTGGATATAATTGTTGACATTAAACCATCTCAACCAGGTGCCAAACTTGTCAGAGACATCGTACTTATCCTCAAGTGTAAAAAGTCTGTCAATTGGGTTATCAAGTCGCATGATGTCCAAGGAAAGCTGGAAGTCATCGTAAGTCAAGGCGCTTTTATTTTCTGAGAGATATCATAGTGCAGCAGTATAGAATCCATTTAAATGCGATGTGGACCACAGTGATTTCTGAATGTCTTCTCTCTTAGCTGCTTTTTTAAATTACTGCATTTCAAGGAGTAAATGCAGAAAACATGGTGGGTTTTTTTTCTCATTAACTTTTAATATATGGTCTATTAAACTGACCAAAAAATCCCAGAAGCCAGGTGATTAGTGCAGGGATGTAGCATCTATGTCTTTTCTGGTTCTGTTGAAGAACCTTAAGCACCAAGTTGGATGTTCATCTCCCTTTTTGCTGTTACTTCGGTGAGTGGATCTACAGGTACATCTCAGAAGTTGGAAAGATACCTGTGAGTGCAAAACGGATGATCCTGGACACACAGCACATACCCATGTCTCTTTACAAGTGGAAACTTTTTTTACTTATTCCACTTGTAGTTTTACTAGTCTCTAACCCTCTTCCCTGACCATACTTCTGTCCTCAGCAAGCGTTTGGTCAAATTGACCTCACCTCTCCTCAGACTGCAATTAACAAGTTTTTTAAAAATTAAAACAAGGATCTCTAAAGCTAAACTTCTGAAACTATATTTACACATAATTGGAGGTTCTGATTCAGAATGACTTTTGGTACAGGCATTGTGGCTCAATACCTTTTCTACTTAGAAAATGTGTTTCTCTTGCACTGAAATAAGTACATAAAATCGGGCAGCCTGGAAATGTGTGGCCTATTTCTGTCCTAAGGGATTGGTTATGAGCACTTTGTATAGGTGAGCTGAATGTCTGCTCAGGACCACACAGTGGCCTCCTGCCTAACAATTCTGTAGTAACTCAGATACATTTTCAAACTCCAGCTATCTCTATTTATGTGACTTTTACCTTGCTTAGTAGCTTTCTCCTTTTAATGCCTGCATGGATAATTCTGATCTAAGAGGACAGATTGTTAGACAGGACTTCACATGAGATTTTGAGCGCAAGGGGAATAAAAGGAAATAAATTATGGTGTTGCCCAGAAAATTGAATGGAAAAATTATCTAAAATAGATGATAAAATTCCCTCTTGATCTCTGACACATCTTGATTTTATGGACAGGAAAGGACGTTCTGATCATTCTGTAGAGTCCTAAATATTCATCCCTTAAAGAGAAAGATCAAGGCTAGTTACCCAGGATTACCACACTGGTAAGCAGAAGGGCAAAACACAGTGCTTGACTTGATAGTTTCATTCTGGGTTATTACATAAAATTCACTGCTGTATATTTAGGCCTATATGGTTCTACTTTGACAGGATAGAGAATTGTGCATTAGGTCGTTTCATGCTTGGAGATAGCAAAAGTACTGTATTTCATATCCATGAAGCTACCTCTTTATGGATGATGAATTTTCAGGGAGAGGGATTCTAGAGGATTTCACAAGGCCGGAAATGCTGCACCTGAATGTAGAACAGCAAGGCTACTATTCTTTTTTAAGTTCTTCATTGATTATTAAAAGTATAAGTGAAAAGTATGAGTGAAAACCAGCAGAAGGTAACATTTTATTTAGACTAACAAAAAGAGAAAGTAATACTATATATGGAAATGTCAGTATATAAAAGACTTTGTATATTTGTGTTAGGATCTGAGAGTAACTCTTTGCTATACTGCTGCATTTATATAGATGCTTCATTTTTGGAATGTGTGCTCTCCTTTATTCAGAGGGGGGCTAAACACCCCCATGTCATTTAAAAAGTCTATATATCTAGCATTTAAGATCTGTAGCTCTATTAAGCTGAAGGCCTTTCCAAGCCCAAATTTAGACAATGCATAAAAACATTTCTAAACAATTAGGTAATGTTTCACAATGTTCTTTTTATTAGTTGAAACCATTCCATGCACTTCAATTTTCCTAACTTCTTGCCCTCAGTACAAATCAGAATTGTCTTGAGGGGATTGGCAGACTGAGAGGGAAAGGTTAGTGCTAAGTTGCCTCCAACCCAAGACTGAGTTATTAAGGTCTAAGTTCATAGACAAAAAATGAAAAAGACTCTTTAGTCATCTAGCTCATCCCCCAGCTTGCTGTGTTTCTTGAAACTCTGAAAGAGGATGGACACAAAACTGAGTAAAACAGGAATGGTTTAAGTGAAGTAATTGCACATAATATATGTGCAATGCTTTCCTCCCAGGCTGTGTTTAACTCCTGTTTGCAGCCTGTCCTTGCATCAACCCCCATACAGTGCTTGTGTGTTTCTGTGCTTGTGGACTATCTGCCGTTCATGTTGCTTCCTTTGGATTTGGTGCCCTGTTACAAAGCTGTGGGTTGCACAGTGGACAAAGAAATTAAATTGCAGAAAGAAAATAAACGTGTAGGGGGGTGAAGAGTGAGAGAGATGAAATGCGCAGATCAAACCTGTGAGGGTTTCAAAAGCTTGGAGGGACTGTTCTTTACATGAGACTGAATATTTACAGGCTCATTGTGGAGTGAAAAGGTATAAACAAGCCCTGGAAATGGTCAGATGTTGGCTAGGACAGTAAAATTCTGAGATAATATTTGTCCCGTTGTCTCCTCATGACAAAAAAAAAGAAAAGGAAAGCAGAGAGGGAGATCAAGCAAAGTTAGGGTAGCATTATAATTCCAAGCAGTCAAAGCTGTGTGACGATATGAAAATGTGTGTTAAAACATACCTAGATTTGTATCTGATGAAGAATAAGAGATTATTTGATCCAAAACAGTAGTAGGGCACTAAAATTAGGATGTCTAATGCTTCCTTTTTATTTCTTATCTTCAGTGGCCTTTCCTGGTCACTGGTAAATGTACTGGTAACAGTATCCACAAATTGCACCTAAAAGTCCCTTTAACTTCAGTTATGAAGCTTTAAGTCTTAAAGGATGGAGTGCTGGGTTGTTAGGAAGAAATGGAGGGAGGGAGCTAAAGGTAAACTCTGCCATTCCATCAGGGCTCTCTACGAGCTTTATTCACTTTGTTCAAAAGCTCAATTTCTGAGGTCAGGTAGAGAAGTGCAACAGAGCTCTGTGATGCTGGGTAGCAGGTGCATACAACCACCATCTGAAAGTAATCTGGGCAAAAGAGATCAATGCATTTGATCTTTTCATGTTCTAGGATGAAAAATAATTAAGATTTTATCACGTTGAGAGAAACCAATGGGGACTGAAAAAAAAAAAAATCACAACAAGTTTACAATTTTTTTTTTAAAAAGCTGTGTGACTCATCGGTATTCCATGGTCAACTTTGACAAGCCATTATTTGTAATTATTTAATAATAGAACTAAAAGGTCACCAACTGGATTTATATTGATGTGTTTGTGTAAAACTTACATTGTTAATTAAATTTTAGCTTTTATTTATGTGCAGAAAGAATATGTTGTCTTTTAAGTAGCTTGGCATTGCAGAAGTGTAGATGCTCTCACTTGTTGCTCTATTAAGCATTTAATTCTGGGCTGTTTAACATACTCAACATTTTGCAGGAGGCACACAACATTTCTGGTATGATTCTCATTCAGAGAAGCACAGACTATCCTTGATACTAGCTGACTTGAAAGCATTAGCTGGTATCAGCTCCTCTTCATGAGCACGCTGTGTTTTGCCTTTTTCAGTAATGTTTGCACAAAGGTTTTTCCCATCTGTAGCTTAATTAATGCTCTAATCAAATAAATGAAGGGGACATTTGAAAAATCAGTTGTCATCTTGTGTTCACCTCATCTCAGAAGTCATTTCAAATCAGTTTTGAAGAAAACACAGCATTATACAAAAGGCTGTAATTACATCTTTCTGACTACCTTGATTCTTGTCCTCCAAGCAGAGGCTGGGGGAAGAAGGGTCTTTTCTCCATGTGTGCAGCAGTTCTGTGCTTAAGGTGGCAGATTATGGTGTATTTCCTAGGTGTTCTCAGTTTGCTGTTATTTAATAGAGTAAAATAGAGTTAAAAATGTGTTCCACCAGTGTCACTATTCCATTTCAAGTATCCTTAAAAGCATAAGTGATGAACCAAATTTTTCTTTATTTGCAGACATCAAATAGTATTGGTTTTGGAAAGGAAACAGAACGATCCATGACTATGAGTAAATCGGTAATACCTGATATTCCCTCATCGTATGAGAGTTTGATCAAGTGGGCTTACGAGCATAACTATAGTCCAGTTACTTCCTACACAAAAGCCCCTGTTGCTAACAGATTTCATCTACAACTTGAAGATACAGGTAAGCTTGAAGATGGATCTTTAGTGTGTAGAAAAAATATATTTCCAGGAATATGATAATTTGAAAGGTGCTTTTTCAGTTTCAAGATTGCGCTTCTTTCACTGCTCATCATCAAGAATGCTGGTAAGATCTATGAATATTGGTTTAAAAAAAGAAGACCAGATTAGAAAAGTCCGGGTAAATTGTGTTATTTCCTGAAATGTTTGTGGAATGAAATGGTTATATTCTGTCCAACTCACAAGCCATTATAGCTGCTCATGGTCAGTGTTCACTGGAATAGACTTCAGCAACTAGATCTCTTGTTAGTTAATAAATTAAGCTTTGTTAATAAATCCAGCTTTGATTTTTTTTTTTTGTTTTAATATTTCCAGAGTATGTGCATAATGTTTTCTTGAGACAATTAAATAAACTTTTAAATTGTTTATAGACAAAACTGATTTACCAAAAAAGTCTGGGCAAACAGAATAAATACAGCCATTACAAAAATAGTTACTTAGCTGAAGTCATTGCTGATGTAAAGATATCCAGGTCCCTTGAAACTAATGGAGTTGCATCTGTGTTTTCACTAATTCTGAATTTCAACCACTAAAAATATTGTTTAGCTGTTTTGATAAAGCTTATGTTCACATTCATTTTCAGTTGCACTTTCATGGGTTACAGATAACTATGTGCTTGGGCCAGATGTTGAGATTTCTGTCCTGAGCAGTCACGTGTATAGACCAGAAGATACTTAGTGTTGCTCGTTTACCCCATATAAAATTAACTCTCATTTAACTTCACTCTGATTATACAAGTAGTTCCACAACAGTGGAGTGACTGAATTTGTGATGGAGCATGTAATGGAAGAGTTCACTCAATGATTTGCACTTAGGTTATTTCAGTAGCACTAAAATAGTGTATTTGCTCAATGTGATGTTCCTTTTACCTCTGTGGTTGCCTTCTGCATATAATAGGCCCACTCCTCAAAGTTTATTTTCAGCTGTTAATGAGGCAGATTTCTAGCAGGAACTAAATATACCAAGATCAGATTAGATGCCTCAATAACAACTAAACCCTTAGTGGAGGAATTGCAGCCAGTTAATTGGAATATACAAAGATGCTGCTTTGGATGTCCTTCGGGAGCTTTCTTTCTGGATATTTATTTAGGGTTTTTTTGGTATGAAAAGAATTAGTTCTGGATATTTTTAGGAAAACTATCTAATAACCTAATGTTTTGGTTTTTGTTTTTTCTTGTTTTCTCTCTCTCTTTTTTTTTTTTTTGTTTTTTTTTTAGAAGAGATGAATGATGAAGAAGATCATTCCCTTCCTCCAGAGCTGACAGAATTGCTGGGTGCTAACCCACTGCCTGCTCCAAAGAATCCGGCATTAAGTGATGGCCTGACTTTTCCTTTTCACATTAATAGAGGAAGACATGACACAGCGGGAGAAGGAATCTTCCCATCCAGAGAGTCAGTGGATACATTCATAAATCATGACTTTGAACACTCCCTCTCAAAACATAAAGAGCCTGAAGAGCTTCAGGGTAGTGCTGGTGTGGCCCTGTCAATAAAGTGTGATGACAAAGTCATGACAGTAGCTGTAGAAAAAGACTCTCTGCAGGTTGGTGTGATCTCTTATTTTCAAACTGGGTCAGGCTTTTTTTGGAAGACCATTTTGTTTGTATTTTGATTGAAAAAACCCTCATTCTAAGATCTACAACCATCACCATCTAACCCCCCAAATAATAATTTAGAGAGGAAACTGTACTTGTAGATATTCTTTGCTGTAACTCAGGGTCATGTTTCCTCTTCCCAACAGCCTGGTACTTTATAAAGAGATTTCAGATTGAAGTTTTTCAGGGTTGGTTCTGTCAAAAAATTACTGTACTCAACCATCAGTCTGCACTTTTATTCTCCAAAGTACAAAGAAGCTTCTTTTGATAGCTGTGTGAGACCAGAATAGATCTGTCTTTACCATCTACCAGCTGACAGGTTGCTTGTGTCCATTTGCATTGTGGAAGAGAGCCTGATAGAGACAGCATTTTTAGCTCATTTCAGACCAAACAGAGTCAGCATTATTAATCAGCGGATTAATAATGAACCTGTTGTTTTCTTTGTTCCATGTTACGTTTATCCCCTGTCTGTCATGTATAAGAGCATTTTGAGAGTGACCTTCCCTGGATATCAGTACAATGAACTTCACTTCCTGCTACCAGCAGCCATAAACAGTATTCTGAGCTGTGCTTTAAGCAAGAGCAACACAATTGTGTTTCAGACACTGACAAAGCGCCTTTGTTGCAGGCTAGCGGCTATACAAGGACAGAGCTCTCGCTGCTGGATCACTCTTGCAAAGCCAGGATGAACGGTACCCACTTCATTTTGGAGTCTTCGCTGAGCAAATGTGGGACTCGGACAGCATATATCTTGAACAAGATTGTTTATTTTAACTCTGTGAGTATTTTACAAAGCGGAGCTGCCTTCTACACTGCACATCACAGTGGTATAAGGAAGACATTGTAGTTGGCTTTAGTCTTAGCAAGAAGGAGGCATCCTGGTCTTTTCCTGTCTAGCTCAAACTCAGTTGCAGCTACAGTCCCGGTATTCAAGGAGGTATGAAAGCTGCAAATTCAGTATGCTTCTGTGGTCAGATAGTAACCCCAAGGAAAAAGGAGGAGTTGGAGCTAAATACTTTTACAAAACTGCATGACTGCACTTTGGGGACCATCTGTACCAGTCTCAGAGAAGTTGCACCAGCTTTCCCTGTGCATCTTTGATATAGCCATATGTGGTGGTACACACCCCCACAACGTATATAAGCAGTACTACACAGCTATGAGGAGGAACACGAATGAAGTTTTGTGATTGCATGAAGCAATACCATTTAATTAATATGCTGAATTATTTTAAGCAAAACTTTTTATTCCAAAGTTGCGTGTGAAAAAAGCTTTCAAATTGTGAGAAGACATTATCTGTGCATGCTCCTCTCTCATAATTTGGATTTGTATTTGCTATCACTTGATGTGCATGATGAGGGACTTCTGAGTACTTGTATGTGAGTGATGATGCTAAAGAGCCCAGTTAGCTTCTAAGCAACTGCTTCCAGACTGCCTCAGTTTATGAATTTGAGTACAGTGCAGCTAATCTGGGCTGGAAAGTAATGACACATTTCTCTTTCTGAGCTTTCCAGTACGTAGAAGTAACCTTGGCAAATGATGGAAAGCCTGTGGTCCAATGCAAACACAGCTAAAGCAATCTGATCTGACCTTGCCTGGTTAAAACCATTCAGTACTGGCAAGTCTGTAGCACCTAACTGTAGAAAGCAGTCCCAAAGCAAAACTGTGGATACAAACAACTCCAAACTACAGCATAACACGTGTCTGGAGCTAAATACTGTCATTGTCTCTATAAGCTATTATGGCTTGAGCTAAAATGGATACTTGCCTCCTCTCCTTTCTCCATCATGTCTTTTAATAGTCTTGGCTACTCATTTAAACTCTGAGTCATGTATAGTATCTTTCAGAATTGGGAGCATTTCTCCTCAAAAATAAACACTGTGCAGTGGAGTCTCAACAAGTGTGTATGTCACTTCTGAACAGTTGCTCTATGTCCAAGAAAACAAAGATGGAAGTCCTGGAAAGGAGGCGACTAGTTGAGGAGCCTCAGGGCATACAGAAGCAAAGCGCAGAACTGTGGAAAACAAAAATGGGAATTTTCAGGTGAAGAAATGGAGAAGTGTGCAAAGGAGGAAAAAAATGAAAAGGGAGGAAGAAATTCAGATAAAAACAAAGGGAAAAAAAGGGACATCATGTTTTTGGGTCTGAAAAAAACATGCAAATGACAGAAGAGAAAAATCTATGAGTGCATTAAGGAAACTGTAAATGGCAAAAAAAGTGCCCCACTTTAGAAAGCCATATCTTTTTGCAGTGTTCATTATAGAAATACCAGAAATAGAATGGAAATGATAGGCTGCTCACTGAGACACCAGCACCCAGGCTGGTGTCTTTGCTGGCTTTGAATTCTAGGGAAAAAAAAAATGAAGGGATGTTCTCTAAATATAACCTACATATCTTACATGCTCAGCACAAGGCTGTTTAAGATGTGCTTTCACCATCTCCTTAACTGGTGCACTTCTTTCAGCCTTTGCGTTGCTCTGTAGAGAGAAGAAAATAATAACCCTGAAGAGAGAGTGCTGGGTTATCACCTCATTTTATGCGTTTGCAATCCCTTTTGTGCAGATTGTCATTCAGCTGTCATCACCAGCTGAAAGCAGCGGCTTTGATGATGATGACATGGAATCAGGTGATAATGGATTTCCAGGGGATGCTGATGAGGGAGATGTTCCTTTCTCAAGCTGGCCTGAAATAGCGGTATGTTACTCTTGGCTTTGCACCTGACAATAGAGAAATGCTTATTGTAATAGGAAGTTCACATAAATTACATTAATTTTATAGCAATTAATTTGTCTTTTAATACATTTCTTCTCACTTCTCTTTCTTGTGACCTTGTGGAAGATTTGCACTAACTAGATACAACATGAGTGGGCCTGTATTGTGCACTCTAAATTTGTCCTTCTCCAGCTACCACTCCTGACTCAGGATGTTACTGTATTGTTGTTTTTTTTTATTTCAGTTTAATTGCACAGTGCACCAGCCAGAGGATGACAGAGGCATGTTCTGGCCTCCTGAACCACACATTACGAATGTGACCTTCAACATGGAGCTGTACAAAACAGATCTGTTCCTTGCTCCCTCCCAAGGACTCTTCTCTATTGCTGAGAATGGGCCAATATATGTAGAGGTAACAAACTGAAAAAGGCTTTCAAACTAATGAAAACATTTTGCAAGGCCCTGTAACTGAGCCAAATCTGTACTTGTCAGCTGAAAGGTTCGTTGTGCAGTTGCTTTAGGCAGACAGGTTGGCACTTTAGTGGTTGCAGAGAACAGAACCTGCAGGGTAAGAAGCAGGACAATGTTTTGAGTCAAAACCAAAGAATTTCTGCAAAATGAATGAATCTTAAATACAAGTTGAATTGGTCCTTCTTGTCAAATCTGCTTTTCTGTGCGGAACTTAAAGGTGGTCCTTGAGCTCTTGCTCTGAACTGGCATTTCCTGATGAAGACTTCAGGGTTCATTTTGTTGGGTAGTATGGCTGAACCTCATCTGAAAGATCTAAAGATGAAAAAAAATGATTACATGTATCTCTTTTCCATATGAAAGTGTTCTCAGGTTATGAAGTTAGTACAGATTCTAATCTCTCCAATCCACTTAAAACACCAGTTACAATCCTTTTGAATGCTACCACATGAGAGATCTAACAGCTTTAGATAAATAAGACCAGCAAGTTCAACATGCAGGTACCCTTGACTTCAGGTGCATTTTGTACCTGGTAATATTTCCATGCATTGCTAAGTTGCTTGTGAAATCTGGGAAATTTCAAACCAATTGAGTCAGTATTTCTACAGATGGTTGTGTGAACAGAATTTTGCATTTTTCAAATAGCAGTAGGCATATAATAAATAGAACAAGGACAATGAAGTAGTATCACCAGTTTATAGATAAGTAAATCGTAAGTGGTGAGCTATGGGCTTGCAAGACCAAGAAAATGAGTGTATTGACTGAAACAGTGTTGTGCCACATTTCTCTTGCCCAGGTTAGTACCTCTTTGTGAGTCCATATTGCACATAATAAACGCAGTGGCCCTTTTGACATTGGTGCCGTTTTCTTCATTGTTTCACTGTGTAGTGTCTCTTCTTCCTTCTCTACACACTGAAAGTACTTAAGGCAGTTGAAGCAAAAAGAAAGTATGTTATGCTCAGTTATGAATATGTTTATGAAAGACACATTTATTTTTTTTTCATTTGGATAAAATGGGGATGAATCCCCCTGGCTCCAAGCCCTCTGGATTTGTCTAGTTCTAGAGCTGTTTGTTCAGACAGATGTTCTGATTTCTGTATCACCTGTCCTGGCAGAAGCCGCCGCCTTTTTTTTTTTTCTTTCCCTTCCAATTTCTCCTTGCACAGTGGAAATTCTGTATCAGTTTTGAACTTCTGTGACTCCATTTTCAGCTGACACAGATTTACTTTTTTATTTATTTTTTCTGTTTTGTTTTTGTTATTAACAAATATATTTGGGGTTTTTTGGGCAATAAATTGCTTAGGTCATAATCTGTAAGAACTCCCCCTTTTCCTTCTCTGCTAAAAATGTTTAAAAGGTTTTGTATTTGAATTTTTTTTCTTTGTTCTCTACTGTAATTTTCTTACCACATTTTGGTTTCACTTTCCTGCTGTAGCTCTCTTCTTTCATTGAGATATCATTCATCCTTTTATCTACCTGATGGTGTTTCATGATACCATAGTATGGCTGTCCTCTTTGCCATAATCTCTCTTTAAACTAGTTTATACCTCCCTCTGGTTTGCCTGTCAGTACTTGTGGCTTGATTTCCATTCATCAGTCTTTATTTCTGTTCCTTGTAGAAGATGGTCTCTCTTGCTTAGATGCTTCAGCACATCCCTTCATCTCTAATTTGATTGCTGCTCACATAAGCGAGAGGAAAAAATGAGAAATGCCTTTATCCACTGCACAACTCATAGCATCCAAAAATTTCTGTACAGACCACAGGAAAATTTGGCAGGCTCTTCCTTAAATATACACACAGCACATTTTGGATTAAGTACACATTTAAGGCACATTTCTTCTAAGAAGGAAATGATTTCTTGTGGAACTCTTTTCACCAGGCAGCGTTAATAGTTAGGCACAACACTTCTGTTGTTTATTAAGAGCAACAGGCTTCATTTGTTACAAATTTCCACACCCCCCCAATTATTCTGTAGCATTTTATGTCTGCTTTCCAGTCCAGCTGAACAACATCAGCACCCTGGAAATTTTCAGTCTGAACTATTTTTCATAAAAGAATATGAATTTTAGGATTACAATAAACTAAAAGGATCATTTCACAAGAAATTATGGCTTTTTAGGAGGCTCCCCCACCCCCCATAATCCAGGAAAGCCACCCACATTTCAGACCATGACCTTCTCTCTGCCTCTGCATTCCTCTCCTGGCTGGGGGTGGGTTCTCTGTTGTGTCTGTTGCTTTTTTTTTTTTTTTTTTTTTTTTTTTTTTTTTTTTTTTTTTTT
>WUAM01000280.1:3358766-3405677 GCA_024336885.1 Actenoides hombroni
GGGCTTGTTTTTGTGGCGTTTTGTTTGCGAGGGCCTTCCCCCCTCCCCCCCCCCCCCCCCCACCCCCCAGTGGTTATTCTATTGGGAATGAGTAAATCCTGCAACTGAAGTTCAGCTTTCAATAAACAGACTTGTACTCAGAGCTCTCTTGCCCTTGCGATGTGTGGAGCATTGTGCACAGCTCCCATCTCAGGCTTCACTCAGAATGTTGTCTTTGTCAAAGGCACAAGGTCTTAGTGTGCGAAGATGAGCTAAATTTATAAAGATTAGTTACAAGACAACAGTGTAATAGAGAATTTAGTTGCACCGTGAGTGATTTAGCCTAACTGTGCAATGTTTGGTGGAACTCTCCCCAGCGTATCACAGCTTTCAGGCATGATACAAAAATGGCACGTTAACAGCAGAGCTTTGTTGGTGTGCAGTTGTTCTGCAGAGAATCAAGCAACCCCTTTCTAAAAGCCAACTGCCATTGTTGGCCAGTATGTGAACCTTACATTTGGGGCAGAAATTTTATCATGTTATGGAACAGGAGAATTTACATCTGGAAGGTGGTGTTCTTAATTTTCTTTCATGTGATGAACAGGCCCTGCTTACACTGTTGTAAACCATGTTATATTTGTTAAACTCATTGGATCTGCTCTCCAAAGCCAAATGGAGAAGTCATGTGCTTGACATTTCAAAAGTCAGAACAAAGTGATCACTGCAAAGGTGTTGTCTTTTTTTCTTCAGATGTAAGCTTATGACTGTCATTGTAATAGAAATCACAACTGTGTATCTAAATAAGAGTGGCTCTTCCTCCCCTCCTAATTTTGTTAGTTTCTTACAAGCTCAGTTGTTTACATCATTTCAGTTGGTCACAAGTGTCCAAAACCTAACTCCTCACCACGTTCTTGCCCTTTGCATTTCACACACATGCTCTTCTCCACATGCTCTCCCCCACTTCAGTGGAAGGTATATGGATGGCCGTTTAAATGCTAGGAATTACATGCTGAAATAATCTACCAATGTCATTGATTAAGTGTGGAAACTTTAGATTATTATTTCTATGGCAAAAAAGAGGCAGGTCCTAGAAAGGAGGTCAGTCCTAGAAAGGAGGCCAAGTGAGCAGCTAACAAGTGCCTCCACACTACAGAGGTATAGAACATTGTGATAATTTATAAAGGCTGGCTGCTGATGTTTTTCAATTATATGCTTTTCCTGGACCTCAGGGATTCCCACTGCTTCTCTGTTGCTCTGAGCAAACTCCATTAACATACATGTAAGGACTTGATGACTGGGGAGAATTGATAATGGGCTACACAGCCTGTCATTAATTAGCAGAGTTTACATTCTCTGTAGAGAGGCCAATGACAGAATGAGCATGGAAAATTCATTCTCTCCTCAGCTCCAAAAGAATTTTCTTGGCACTTGGGACATGCTAGGGGAGTGTTTGGGCAATCTGATAGTGCCCTTACCTATGTTTGTATTGTTCAGTGCTCCTTGGTTTCAGTCCAGCCCTCCTCACAAATCTTACATTCAGTTATGCTTTTGCTGCTATGTGTACTTCACAGCATTCCAGCTTATTTGTGCATCTGCACACACATGCACCCCCCCACACACAACCCTTTGTGTTCTCACCTGTTTCCTACGATCCTGCAAAGAGTGATCTGGAAGAGATACTTGTGTGTTAGAGTAAGTGACAATAATGCAGTTTAAGAATAAAAATGCTTATTTGGATATTGTAGGCACATGTGTCTTAGAGTCTAATAATCTTACAGCATATTGGTGTCAGTTTAGTGCTGCCATTTGGGTTTTAGAAGCTAGAAGCATAGTCCTGGTTTAAGAATACTTTAACTAAATATATTTATTTTCAGTATTTCTGAGACACTATGTTTACATAGCAATTGAACTTCTTTTTTTTTCAGTTGCTAAAGACAATCAAGTATTGGGACACAGTCTTATCAGATCCTTTTACAGCTGTTGCACTGAACGCAGTCAGATATGCCAGAATTTAAATGAGATCCCTAGGTTACTGGGCAGTCCAGAAGCAAACTGCAGCTAACCAAACAGGTCCTTGGGTCTGAAGCCAGAATCTCTGGCTCTTCTGCTTGAGGTGGCATTCTTGGAGAAAGATAAGAGAAGCCATATAAGCAAAAGAAGGCAAAATTCTTCATTTTTTTAACATATGTTTACTTGTCTCTTTCTGTTACATGCTGATAATGATGACGATATTTGATACTCTTGCCAAGAATAATAGCTTTGATCTAATAGCTATGGTCTTTTATTTGCTATATATAATTAAAAAACAAAACAAAACACCCAACTTCTAAGACAGAATACCAAGTAGGACTCAGGAAAATGTGTGAATCAACACATTTTAATGTAATTTGGACAAAGCAGTGTGTATCATACCATAATGCTGACTTTTCTTTAGGGATGATAGCCAGTGTTTAATTTTAATTTTTTTTGTGTGATTTAGCATGCTGGTATCTCCTGGTTGTGATTAGTGAGTAGTCAGAAGAAAGTAATCACCTTAAAACAGCCTTAGCAATCTCTGCTCTTTAAGAGCTCCACAAAGGGATAGCCAGAGTCACTTTGGGTCAGACCTGATGACAGCTTGATGGGAAAGGTTGCAGTGTACGTGGCAGCAAAATATATGATGCATGAACTATACTGTAGATATGTTCCTCCGAGGGATGATCAATATGTGAATAGAATTTTTCTGAGCTGAGAAAGATTATTGAACTCAGGCTGGTTTTCCTGAAGTTCCTGGGTTGTAAAAATTACAATTACTGACTTTCTGTCAGATCAGATCCTAAAGGTTGCTTGCGTAGTTTGTAGCGTGACACAGCGTAAAACTCTGTCTGATTAATGTTTTGTGATTTGTTTTTGTTTTGTTGGTTTGGTTTTTTTTAATTAGATCCTTCCTTTCCAAAGCCAAATGTGAGGCAGCCACGTAAGTAACTCTTAAACTAATATCTTTTAAGCCTTAAATTTTTGTCTAGAGAGTATTAGGTCAATGAAGAAAACCATCTTCAAGCTTTCGTAGTGTCTGTGTGTGTGAAATTCTGGGAAAGAGCAGAATTCTGACTGTATTGCTGATTGAGAAACTCCCATCACCAGTTAGAGAAAAGGGCTGTGACCTTTTGTGTGTGAGAAATTCAAATTTGGGAAAACACTACTGAGAGTCTCAGCCATAGCAAGTTCATTTGCTGGGGTGTGTGTGTGGGTGTGTGTGTGTGTTATTGCCCCCTTTCTGCTGAGGCCACTGCTTCCCAGTACCAGGATTTCCGCAGCAATACCATCTCTTTCGGAGCTTCCGTGTCCTACTCCAAGTCCCACTTCTACCCTGCACTGTGGCTGGCTGCATCCCCAGTTACTCTGTCACCAGCACTTACAGGTCATGCTGTAGATGAGATCACTGAATTGATATGGATTAATTTCTTTGTTTCTCCCGTTGTCTTGGTGTAATGAATTAACCAGGGTCAATTTCTGACCCAGGAAGGGAAGAAAAGGAGAGAAGCAGCAGTAGAAGACAATAATAAACAGGGCAGTGAAGATGATTTGTAGCCAAAACCAAGAATGACTGGAGAAAAGGAAAGACTAAAAGAGGAAGTGCAAAGAAAGTTTTATCCTCTGCTCCTGTCCCTATGTCTTTGGGACTGCATTTGCTCAAAATAACAAGGGGAATGACAAATTGTGGTTCTAGCATCTCAGCTGCCATGTGATTTTCTCCTCTCCACTAAGTTTCCTCCTAAGAGGAGAGGACACTGGCTTGTGCCATGTGGAAAAAAAAGCAGTTGAATTTGAGAAAGTCTTTTCCATTGGCATTTAAAATGACCAAATGTGGCCAAAGGAATCAGAAGTAGTCTCATAGAAGAAATGGGAGAAAAACCTCTAAGTCACTATCTGTCAGGTATTGCCTGTGCAAACTTGATTACTGACACCCAGAAATGGGTCCTGAAGGCCTTTCCCAAAAGGAAGTGCTGGAAAAAATATCTGTCAGAAGGGGAAAAGGGGGATGGCCTGGAGGATTTCAGGAGCTGTTAGGCTGGGGGATATCCACAGGGACATCTACTGGATGCAGGAACATGTAAAGTGAGAGTGTTGGTTGTGTTTTGAGAACTGAAATTCCACAGAAGGATACTACTGAGAAGATCCAGTCAGCTCATTTCCTGGCCAGTTTAGTCAGTAAAATGTTGTTCACTGGCCTAAGCCATTTTGTGCACTGGGAGACATTAAAAATACTGAAACTAGAAATCAGTTTTGTAAGAGGAAAATTCCCCAAATGATTGCTTAGAGTGATTATTAATTTCTTGGTTTTGGTGATTAGAAATACTTGAAAGAAAACCACAAAAGCTGAAAATTTCTCTGTGTGGTTAACACTGGCGGGCAACACATCCAGGAACCAGATGCTATTACCCTTGAAATGGTGCTGCAAAAGGGCCTCTCCTCTAGAAAGTGATTTGTGTGTGTGTGGTTCTATTTTTGTGTTCTGGAATTGATTTCAGTTATTGAAAGCATTGCCAAATGTGAAAAACAATTGTTTCTATTTATGTTTTTGCTGACTTTTTGCTGGCATCTCTTCCCGCTTAACAGCAGTTCCGTTCTCCACCTAGACTTCAGACTGAACTTGCAGGAGATGTAGGGGAAAGTTTGCTTGAATGTTAGAGCATTTAAACAAAAATCATCTTTTGCCAAAAATCTTAGCCTTAAAAAAAAAAAGAAATTAATATAAGCCAAAAATCTTAGCCCTTAAAAGAAAAAAGTTAAGATAAATGGATATTTAATTGAAAGCAAGTTATTAACAGCCAACTGAATATGCTTAAATTTTGCAGCGTTTTCCAAATTTGGGTGTGCTGAGCTGGGGTTTTGCTTTGTGATGTGAAACAGTTTGTTGGACTGAAGCCAGTCTCTGAAAGCATCACTTTTATTTCTTTGATGCAAATTGCTAGTCTGTTCCTTAAAATGGTGCTTAATCAACTCGGATTTTTTTAAAAACTTTTCCATGAAAGCATAAGGGTGAATTTTTGTAATAAGGTGTTTGCCAATGAAAATAAAAAGACCTTATTATGTGTGTTTACCTTTTGTAGCTGTGTTCTACGGTCTGGACACACTGACTGTGGTGGGCATTGCCTTTGCAGCCTTTGTAATTGGAGCCCTGCTAACGGGAGCCCTCTGGTTTATCTACTCTCACACAGGTAAGTTTGATGGCTCCTACAGACCTCAGATTGTGCTGCAGGATTCTATGAGATTCTATGATTCTATGAAATCTGGTGCGGTCTCAGCTCTTGCAAGGTGGGAGGAAAGGGGAAGTGGACAGCAGTGGCTATCCTGGATTTTTTTGTCTTGCTCTCTGTTCTTACCAGGGTGTTTTCCAGCAGGTCCTCCCATGAGCCTGTCAGTGCGTAGCAGCAAATAAGGTACCCACCCTTCCTTAAAGGGATGTGTGATGCATTATGAACATGATTTAAAATTTGCTAAAATAATTCTAAATGCAAATCTTGAAAACTCCCATGGGACACAAGTAAAAATGAGTATTCCTGGCTTGTGCATTATCATTAGTAGAATCTCTGCATTTCAAATTTAGTTAATGTTCCAGTTAATGTATCCCTTTTGGTTCCCATACTCCTTTTTAAAAAAAATTTTTGCAGTTACTAAATTAGGCTGAGGGTGACTGGGGATGGGATGTGATCAGGACAAGGAGTGGGCCAAATGGCTAAGAGAATGCTTTATTTACATAGACATATTCTGAATATAACTAGACTTGAAAATGTTTCTTGGTCTTTGTTTACATAGAGTTTTTGCCCCAATCACTTACTCCCCCATTCTTCAACTGTTACATTAAATTGGTAGAAGTTGTGTGTAATCTCAACTAATTGTGTCCAACCAAATAACCAGGAATGTGCCTGAGCTGGTGTGGCCTCCACACTAAACTAAGTGAGCAGAAATACAATACTGTGCTGGAAGAAGAGGGAATTTTGGGAGCTTTCTGTTGCATGTAATCTGCAAGGTGGTGCAGACAAAGACTGGACACTGGTGAGGCCTTGGTTTGCAGCATCTGGCCTTGGCTGCTTGTGGATCATGAAGTATCTCAGGATCCTTACAGCATGCTGGACTCCCAGCTTCCACTTTTGACCTTGCAAGACCCTACAAAGATCTTTGTGATGTTGGGAGAATTGGAGGTCAATTACTCCAAACTTGTGGATATCTGGAGCACTGCCATTCTCCAGTAGCCCACTGCAGGGTTTTTTTCAGCATGTAAAACCTCATGGAAGCTTTTTAGGAGTGAGTATCCGTCCTTGTCGGGTCGGAGCTTCTGTAAATATTATGACCCAGGAGCTTACGTTAATTTGGAAAAAAACAGCCGTGTTGTTTTTTTTTTTTCCAGTTGGCAGTACAACTTTGTATAAGCAGTTTAATACTGCTCAATGCATCAGCTGTGTACGAAGCTTGTTTGGAATTGAGGCAAATGTGGAAAGGTTGAGATAATATGTACAACTAGTATAATTCTGCCTCGTATACTATTGAAACATCGTGCAAGAAAATTAAGTGCAACTTCAATTAATAAATGCGTAGGTTAAGAAGGTAATTTCCTAATAGCTAGCCTTTATTAACAAAAAATTAAAACAATTGTTAATATTGTTAGCCCTGCATTTGTGGAAGTTCGGTCTCTGTTCATATACAGAACCACCTATAGACAGATGTTGTGAGTCAATAGTCAAGGAACACTTGGAGGCCAACATGGTAAGTCCCTCAGCAACAATAAGACTTGGACCAATCCCATTAAAAGAATTACATTAACAAGGTACATCAGTCATAGTGACCACATACAAGTAGTGCAAAGGGCAGCTGCTCTGGCTTTGTGTTTGAGACATGAAAATAAGTTGAGAAAAGGCCAGACAAAAAGTAATAAATGAGGGGAAAAAAAAAAGGAAGGGGACATTGTAACTCATCACGTCGGAAAATCACAGAAATGATAAAAAACATCTAGGAAGTTATCTGGTTCAGATTTTCAAAAGACTGTGAAAGTGAACCTATGTTCCTCTGTGCATAACATCTATCTGCAAGGCACAACTTGCAGCAGAGTGCAGTGAAGGCTCTGGCAGGAACAGCCTTTTAGAGGACAGCTGCTGTGGCAGGCAAGATAATCCAGCTGCAGTGGAAACATTTTAGAGCTGGCTGCAGGCTTTTATTAAAATAAGGAGGACAAAAAGAAAAAAAGATAATCTAAATTTCATCTACCAAGTGACTGGTTTTTGCCATTAGAGAATTCATGCATTGCCGAATTGTGTTCTGAAATCTCATCTTTTGTTGCAAGTAGCACTGGATTTCTAACACATGATTTAAAGCAAAAGTTGCAAAATAAGAGTTCATTCTAAAAATGTCTCTTAGTGATACTCAGAGCATGGAAAAAAGCTACTGCTGGTGGAGAATGGCAAGTTGGGATGCATGAAGTCAGGTACTTTTGTTGCTGTTGTGCTATACACAATACAGCAAAAGGCCATATTTCTGCCAGTAGTAAGAAGATTTGCTGATACACTTTTATCAGTATGTCTCTACTGTCAAACTCATTCTAGCATGGAGAAATCTTTACATGAATGAGCTCTTTTGTTCAACTGGATAGGCTGTTAACATTAAAACCTCAAACAATTGATAGCAGAAAAGAACTGAGTAGAATTTCATCTCCAAATATTGAACAAGGATTATTGTATTGAGTTTTCTCATGTAGGGATTTGGCTCATTTCAGTCATGAAAAATTTCTGCTACAGCGTCGAATGTGTGCTTTAGAGTACTCTAGATTCTCTGCAACAATTCAACATGGAGTACAGGTGTCCCAAGATAGATAGGTAGTAGAGGGAGAGAAAGGTGAAGTCAGGATTGTAGCAATAGAGGAAGAATTTTAGCCAACTTTTCTGCAAAAGGTCTCTGTACTTCTGATCCTTTCTTCAGTCAGTTACAGGACTTGAAGGGCAGCTGAAAGCTTTCCACAGAGGTCTTGGTCCTCCCCAGAGAGTACCCAAGACCAAAGGGGAAGTAGCAGAGATTTGTCACAATTAACCCAATTTACCTGGGTGTTTTATGAAGAAGCAGAAATTTTGCTGTGTGCATGGGTGTAGAAACCCTTCAAAATTAAACCATATGAATATCTGTCAATGTAATATCTGTCTTAATAGGTGTAATTGACTGTGTTTAGGGAGGGACATGCGCTGAGACCACAAAACCAAGTAAAGCATTTTGCAGAGAACATCAGTCGCTTCATTCTCTTAGAAAGTGTGTTTTCCTTCTCCAGGCAGTCTTGCAAGTTAAGAGGGTAGAATGTTCCAAAATGTGAGAAGTTAAAAGCATCCCTCCTCCCCCACTTCTCCTTTTTTTTTTTTCTTTTTTTCTTTTTTTTTTTTTTTTGTTAATAGGATCTGATTTAAAATAAACTGACATAGCAACCAATTATATTTGGCAAATGGAGATAGAAAAGCAAACATTCAGACTTCCTGGACAGGGAGTACAACTGGCAGCTTTCCTAAGTGTGAATAATAAAGTGCATGTTGTCGCATTCAGATGGGTAAAAGCTTGTTTACTGTCAATAGATGAGACATGTCCATTTTGAGCAGTTCTGGTTTAGTAACATGAGATACGTGAAGTTGTTTACATGAAAAAGGCAGATGGAGAATGCCTCTGCAGTGAGAGTTTACATTTCTTTACATCCTTTTCATGAATATTCTTTGAAAAAACCCTTTTCTATAGATTAGCTATGTATCGAGGAAATAAAGTGCAGGAAAAATCAGCCGCTGCAGATATAGTTGCTAGACTGTGTTCATAATGTCACTGTGATTTCAATTCTCTTTTTTTTTCCTTGAGGATATTGAAAATCTGTTACTGTTCAACGAGTGATCGTGGTGTATCAGAGCTGCTGATCACGCTCTAGAAGTGAGGTGCTGCAGAGGCAATTGAATTACAGCAGAGGGAAGGGGCCTCCCCTCGTAAACTGCAGGGAAGTTGCCTCCTAAGACTCTTTCCAGAAGAGCTGGGAGGAGTGGAGCGAGCCCTTGAGCTCGTGTGGGGACTCTGGCACCGCGCTTGTCGCTTTGCCGTAAAATAAAACCAACGTGCGTTTAGCTTCTAACTGAACTTACGGTGAAAGGCACACAGATTGTATCGACATGCCGAGGCTGACGTAAAGCTGCCTGTATGATTATGTGGGCTGTAAAATGGGTGACAGCGGAGCTGCGAGGAGAGCCGGGGGCCCCGGCGGGGGAGCGGAGCAGCCGCGGTTCCTCCGCACAGCCTTAGTGGCTTCTCTTCTGCTGCTCGGGTCGGGGTTCAGTGGCTTGATGTCCTCTGATGTTTGTCTTCGCTTGTTTTGTTTTAATGAAAGGGAGTTTGCTTATCACTGCCTTTGTAAATATATCCCACACTACAAAGGGAAGGAAGATTTGTACACAAACAACTGGAGGAGGAGGGAACAAGTGGGGAGGGGAAGACAACAAAGCAAGGCTTATGAAAGATTTTACAGTATGATGGCACAGACTCTGATTTGATACTGTTTATTCTGATGGTTTGTGAAGTCATTTCCAACACAAGTTAGAGCTGCAACTTGATTTATTAGCAAATGACTAGGGGTAGATTCTGACCTTCTGCATGTGAGCAGAAATCCACTGCTCTGATGAGCTATGTCGTTATTTCTTACACTGGGAAAAACAGAATCAAAATCTACTCACAAGAGTAAATGCTGGACTGAGTGCTGAATTCAAGAGCGAGATCCTCACCTTCTTGTTAAACATTTCATTGGCCTCCTGGGCGATGTGGTTTAGTGGTTTAATTTGTTGTTTTTCTGCCTTTTCCAGTCTCTCCTCCCCATTCCTAAACCAGTGGGGTGTAAGGCATAGGCTGTGTCCTGTGGGGCCTTAGGTGCACTTACAGCTGTGGCTGCGGCACAAGCTAGCAGCAAACTTGCTGGTTTCTATTACAAAGAGCACTTGCAACCTCTGCTGTGAGAAATCCTCACACCTCCCTGTTGCTGAGCAGCCTTCAGAGGGACCTTCTCTGGCCCGAGACACAAAGCGTTAACGGCACGCTTCCTCCGCAGCTCTGGCAGCTGAGCAGCAGCTCACAGGGCATGGGGATGTGCCAGAGCAGTTCCTGCGGGAGGAAGCTGCCTCGTCCCTGCTCTGTAACCCTCTGGATGTAGGCTGTGCCTCCAGCCTTCAACCTGTCACTGAAGTGACCGCTGGGGAAGAGAAGCTCTACCAAATCCTGAACAGGGAAGAAAAACTGGATTCTGCAGACCTGGCCCATGGCGTCAGGTTGCAAATAATCTAGGGCAATGTGAAGCAGGAGATCTGCATCGCCATAAAATCATGAGGCAGATGTACCAGCCTGCTGAACCAGTCATTCTTGCCCACGATCTGGCAAAATATTGCCATCATGCCCCTTTGCTGGGAAAGCAGCCGTGCTGGTGCTGGCTGCCACGGTTGGTCTGCAGTGCAAGCAGCAGGAGTCTGTCCGTGTTACTGTGCTGAGATCACAAGTTCACATCCCATGAGGTGAGCTTGAGGGAGGGTGCAGCTGCAGTGCACATTATATAAAGTTAGTCTTGCCATCTGCTTTCAAGAGACTATTTTGTAATATTGCTAAGCTTGCAGCTTTGAGCTCTGTAATTTAAAATAAAATGCTACAGTTAAGTTTCCTACATGTTCTCATTATGATCTTTTAGTCATTCATATAATGGCGCATTTTTTTTACTTTCATGCTAATTGAGAGCTGGATTTTTTTTCCATAGGATCGCATGTTTTCTGTGACAACTAACATTCTGAATTTCCCTTCTCCTTCACCCCACTTTTTCTCTCCTCTTTCTCTCAGGAGAAACAGCGGGAAGACAGCAGGTCCCTACGTCCCCCCCAGGCTCTGAGAACAGCAGTGCCGCGCACAGCATTGGCAGCACACAGAGCACTCCCTGTTCCAGCAGCAGTGCAGCCTAGCTCCGGGGGGGACACCGCTCAGGAGCAACGGAGGAGTGCGTAGGTTCAAAGGCCTGTGTGTCGACATCAGCTTTCTAAAGTTAAACCGATTGGTTTGGTTGCTTTTTTTTGGGATGGGGAGGGGGGAACCAAAACAAACGAGGAGGGATTTTTCTACAGAAAAAGAGGGGGGAAAAAAAAGACAGAAAAAAAAAAAGACTCATTTTCTTTTGGGGAAGCCACTGTGTGTGTGAGTGTGTATATGTGCACACAATTCATGGGTAAACATAGCCTGTTGGATCTTCTATAGCATGTTGTGCTACATGTGACAAAGCTACTAATTTTACAGTACTGCAACCTGTTCTAGGGGTCCATGGGCCCTCAATGTGAAATCTATGCCAGTATGGAAAAATGCTGCTTTGTCTATATGACTTTTTCCTTTCCCCTTTCTCATTGACACAAAGTATTCATTAAGGGAATTCAACAAGATAAGCAGAACAAAGATCAAAGGATTTCTATTTGTCTAAGCAGAAAGCCTCAAGGTCAGATCTCTATGGTTAATAACATTTTATTACTTCAGCTATGTTTAGCCACTTTTGAGTATCCTTTGTTTTGTTAAGCTTACAGCTACAGCATCTCATTTGCTTTCCTGTTGTGTTTGCAGCTTCAGGTTTGTTCCAGGTATTTTTGTTTTAATATGCATTGATTTGCTAATTGGAAAAGAGCACACTCTAACATTCCCTTTCTTGTTCTCTGGGCCAAAGCTCTTTAATAAGAGATTTTTTTAATCTACTATACCAAATACAGGCACACACAAACATTAAGACAAATAATGGTCTTGTGCACTAACATAGATGTGTGTGTACCTTTAATGGCAACGTCTTTATGCAGATAGATGTATACGGAGGTATACAGAGCCTAACTTACCACTTTAACCATTGGGAAATTAGCTCAGTGTTTCTTCCATGCATAATTTTATATATAAAAACCAGCTGTCTGTTCAGTCTATAATAGGTAGATAGATGAGATAAAAAAGGTGATTTGATTCTAATCCTTCAACTAGCCCAAATTCCCTTTGAAATAAGAGATGGTTCCTGGGGCAGAAAGAATGTACAGCAGAGCCTGTTTGTGCAGAATACTGCCTTTCAAAATGAAGCTGTTCTGTTAAGATAGTTGTGCAGTGGTTTGTGTCAAACCGTTGTATCAACATTGCAATTGGATAGATCCCAAGTAGTGTCAGAATATGGAAATGGCAGAAAAGGTACTAATAGTCACAGTATTTTTTTTAGTGTCATTGCCATATCTTGACCTTCAAGCTGATGCCAAATGAAAAGAAAAAAGACACTTTTTTTAAGACGTAATTGCTTGACTGTTATGTTGCCACTTTGTAACTGTAATCTTTTCTACTGAGCCTTCTCCTTTGAGGAAAGATGAGCATTGTTTTCCTTTAAAAATGAGATGAGTGACTTTCATTAATTTTAGTGGAAGTTACATGTGTTCTTCAAGAGGAGAAGGGAATTCATTACACTAGAGTGATAGTCTGCTCTGAAGTCTGAGCTGCAGATTTCTTTTGCTGATTCTACACTTGTGCCTTGCTGATGCCAGGGTGGTCAGAGTGCAAGATACGCAATAGATGTAGGTGCCCAGGATCAGGTGGAATATTACTTGCTTCAAATCAAATCTCTTACTAATCCTGCGAACAGTTATGCACATGAGTAACTACACACCCTGTCCTTGCTAGTACGAGCACACGCTCAACTCTACGCACGACTATTCTCAGAGTCCACGCAGATAATGTATAGAGTTACACATATGAAAAGTGGTTTATGTTACCAGGCCAATGGGCAGTCCTGGTGACATCGACAGGACGGTCATGTAAGTGTAGTTATCCCTGCGCGTAAGGGTGTGCAGGATTGGCTCTGTTACGAGGTATCGGGAGGATGAATGTGCTACCTGTGTGGTTGAAATGGAAGCGCTTTGCCTAACCTTCAGCAGAATGTATTGTATAAGCATACTCTATGTGTAAAGTCTTTAAAGATGTCTTCAAAGAAGACTAGAGTCTTTTAAGTTCAATCAAAGCTATATTTTACTACATTAAATTTCTGTATAAAGATATATTTAAATGTTTTAGATAAATGTAACTTACTCCATATGAAATGTTTAATTTCAATTACTGTGAAATTTATGTATGTTGTAAATTCTTTTCCCTGTTGTAACCCTTTCCTTCCTCAGATATTTTATTAAGTAGTTTCTCATAGGAAGTATTAGATTTGGTTGTTGGGATGGACAGGTTGGAAACTTTTATGTAAAATAGATAATTTTATATTTTTGAGAGAAACATGCTGCATTATCAGTGTTTTTTATTAAAAAATTACTCTAATTTTAAAATAATTTACAGATCTATATTTACCGTTGGATAAACCAAAAATATATAAAGCTCAAAGATTCAATTTGTTGACTTGGAATTGAAATATGGTTTAAATTGATTCAGCTTGGTGTACTCAGCTATTTAATTCAGAAATGTTAATCAATCTGAATTACTCGTCTATTGGAGGTTACCAAAACTACATGTAATTACTTAGCAGAAAATGGCTGTTCCATCTGCGTCGAGAAAGATAAAGAGAGCAAGATCCAAACCCGGGCATTCCCAGTGAATAGCTTTATGACAAAAACGTGTAGTACTTTGGAGCAGCTGTTGAGCTGCCTGCACCTCAGAGCACAGATACCATCTACAAGCTCTACTTTGATAGCAGCCGTTCGTCTCTGTCGCGAGTTTCTGCGCGTGGTGTGGCAAGCTGCCGAACGCATCACTGCAAAGCCACCCGTTCCCACCTCTGTCAAACCTGGTCTCGCTGCATGGGACTTCACAGGGCAGAAACCCTGCGGGCTGTGGAGGGCCAGCGAGATGCTCCTCTCCCAGGGGAAGGCTTTGAAGCAGGGCTTCGGAGGGATGGACTTGGTGGTAAATTTCAGCGCCATAGAATCGACCGCCAAGGAACTTCTTATATAAGAGCAGGATTGGGCTTAAAAGGGATACCTTCTGTCTGTAAAAGCTATTAGTAATGTACTTAAACGCCAAAGTGTAACTGCTTGTTGTGTCATGTGTCATCTAATCACTAACTCTAACCTTTTACAGCGTTTGGTTTTGGACATGACTATATTCATGTTTCAGGAAGTCAGATCTTTCTGTGTTAGGCTGTTTTTGTAGCATTTTCCACATGGAAATGGATTTTGCAAAATGTCTGTAGATGCTGATGATTGTAACCTTCCCCCTGCCCTTTTCTAACCATTTCTCTCCTGTATTTACTGTTCTTTCTGTTACGTATATCTACCTCATGCTTCACAAGAAGACTGTACTGTTGGTTGTACTGACAGCCCTTCATGTGCGGTGATTGTTCTACCCAGTTGTTGTTTGTCATTCATGGGGGTGTTCATAGGGTTATCAGATCTTTGTTGCCATGTTCTCATCAGTTCCAAACACAATATTCTCACCTTTGAATAAATGAAGTACAGTTCCTTAAGATCCAAATGCCAGATTTTTATTAATTTTTTTTTTTTAATCAAAGAATGGGAGAAATTTTCTTGCTAATACCTGTGGCCAGTCTGAACACCCCATTTGTATTTCATATTACATTCAGTATTTCAGAGACTTGTGGAAATGCAAAGTTGTACAATTTTGATAACCACAGTGTCATGTCATCTTAGTCTCTTGTGCATAATAAAGTATATACCAATTTATTAATAATTGATGCCATAATTCATTTATTTGAAGTTGTACAGAGCCAACAGCAGTAGATCAAGTTCTGTCTCCCTGCCATGTCCTCATGTGCTGTAAACTTCAGTGGGAATTGTATGTGTTAAGGGAGGATTTGATTTTGTGTGACCATGTCGGTTTTCTCCTTTCTGTGTTCTTCTATTCATTGGCTTTGGTTGGCTTCTAGGTATCGTGGCTTCTTGCAGAAACCAGTAGATATATTTTAGTTCACTGCTGCTGTTTTTCAGTCTTATTTGAAGTCCAAAGGTCTGATCCTGCAGGCATTTAGATGCTGCACATCAAGACTCAGCCTCAGACCCATCTTGTGCAAAGCCTGGCTTGGGCACAATCAAGCCTAAGGCTGAACCAGCAGAGCTCCCGTGGGTTGTTGTACCCTTGACTGCAAGTACACCGGAGACACGTGAGCAAGGCTGGAATGTGTTTTTGTTACTGAAGGGTTCTCCTGTGCTGGAACAGATAGTTTGGCTGTGTATCAACAGGGCAAGGATTTGGGTGTTTACTATCCTGCTTATTGCTTTGTTTCCTGTATTTCCTGAGCAAAATATTCTTTATGGGTGCTCTGGGGGAGCCAGCCTCAGCAGTATTTCCCTGGGTTATTCAACGATTGTGGTTATTAACTCACAAATGAGAGTTCCCAAAGAAAAATATCTAAAATGCTTAAATATAAAGATTCCTTCAGTAAAGAAACGGCTATTAATTAGAAGCAATCATAAGTTTACATCTTACCTAAGAGTTACAACACACAGAGGTGCAATAGATTTGTTACTTCATAACAACCATATTTCAGTTTCTGCATTAAGACTTTTTTTTTTTCCTTTGGAAAAGAGCTCCATAGAATTGACTCTCAGCTAAAGATACTGGAGCTGTTCTTCACTTTCACCTATAAGATTTGTGTTCTGACTGAAATATGGTGTGAAAACATGATCAGTGTCTCATACGAGGAATTAATTTTTAAATGCAATTATTAGCCAACAAACTGTGATATATTTGCATGAGTATTTTTAGACTTCCAGAAGTAAGAGTCTTACAATATAGCAGAGTAAGCATCAACATTGTGTATGTTTGTTTCTGTCAAGTATTTGTGAGTGAAGCAAACATTTCAGAGATTCAAAAATCACCAAGTGCCAGTTTCAGGAAAAACACAGTCCAGAGCTCTTCTAGTTTAAACAGAGTTAAATTTATCACAGTGTTCCCTCCAAGACAGTATAAAAGGAAGATGAACCAATATTTTGATAAATTTTCACAGCTGTCACTTTGTAAGTTAAAAGCAGATATTTATGAGGCTGGAGGTCTGTTTGCAGCTTGGCTTTTGTACTGTAATTCCCAGATCTCTGCCTCACAAACTTGTGTGCATTTACACTGTTGGAATTCTTTGTGTAAGAAAGATCAAATTACGTCATGTCACCTACCCAAAGGAGGTTATGGCTTGAATTACATTGCTTTTGGTTTTTTTTAGTAGTCTCATTTGCTAGAAGCCTTCAGGGACTCACTGCAACGTGTCCAGAAGGTGATGTGCACCAAGGTGACTCCAGGACCGCTGTGCAGCCAGTCTCGCCTGCCTGGCATTTAGTTCTGTGCTGTGGTGCAGTTTTACTGTGTTTTGGAAAAGTATAAAGAAGAGTTGATTTACAGATAGTTGAGGAAGAAAAGCAGCAGAAAAGTGGTGTTACTTTTCCCCTTTATTAAATGACAGATTTTTTTCCATCCAATTATTTTGGCATGCATATCTGAAGAATTGGTTAAAAATATTTGGGTGGAGTCTCTTTTTGACTGTGCTGTTACTTTCTGCTGCTTGTAAACTGCCAGCTCTAGTAAAGAACATAATGTACTGACAAAAAAGTAAATCACTATTTTAAAAATCAGGATATTGAGTGTTATATACCATCAACTTTCTCTGCTTAAAGATGCTTTTAAGCAAACTCCCCCTCTGTTTTGTCAGCCATGTAACTTTTTTATGGTATGCCTGTTAAAATCCAAGTGCAATCCCTGACTTTGGTGTGCCCAGTTCTTTAAGCATTTGACTTCCAGATTTGCTTTGTAAACAGGGAGAAAGGATCAAAAAGTTCTTAGTCTGTCTTTCAGTGCAAGGAGGCATATCCCATGGGGTTATAAGAGCTTAGGATGTAGAGAAAGTCTTTGCTTTACGCAATGTTTTTATTAGTCTATGATCCTAAAAGTTATTGGTAACATTAGCTGTTAAGAATGGAAAATAAAATAAACAGGAAGAATTAAGAGGATCATACATGCAGGGCATTTGCAGCAGGAATATTTACGTTTTCACAAAATTTCCGAGTGCCAAAACATGTCACAGAAAATTTAAATCGCTGGAAGGAAACTATAAAATAACATGAAGGAAGCAGTTAGAAAGTGTCTGGAAATGGGAGGCTGAAGACTCATGCCACACTTCAGCCGGAATGGAGCTGGAGCTGGCGGGCTGCCGGGGTCTGCGGCACTGACCTGCCCGCAGCACGCAGAGGGTGCTCGGAGTGGGACGTTACCTGTCACCAAGAACTCAGCTCACGGAGCGTTAGGCTATCAGCAAACAGATACAAAGGAGTTGTGGTATTAACTTCGGGGTATGCTTATCCTTGTGACGCGCCTTTCATTAACGGACTTCTCCAGACAAAAAAGGGTTTTGTGTAAGGTTGGCAGCTCTCTGGCTTTCGCTTCTGGAAGAAGGGCTGTGAAATACAAAGGCTCCGGTTGGGGGGGTCACTAAATTCAAATGACAAAGCACTGCGCAGATACTTGTGATGGTCAGATGCTGCACGTTTGTGTTGAAAGGATGGGTGAAGTGCGAGTCCTGCCTTCTGGGGAACTCCTTCCCTGCTAAAAACCATGTTCCAGAATTCAAAATAAGAATCTCCATTATGAATGAGAGCAAACTCCTGCAGTGCCCTGTCTAGCTCATACAGGAGCAGGGGGTGGAGGGCAGTGCTATGGTGGGTCAGGGTGTGACCGGCTCCTCAGGCAGGCTCCAAACAGCAGCGGGGGGATGGGCACTGTCCTGAGAGGCTTTTGTGATGGAGCTGGGATAAAATGAGCAGTGGTGGCTGCCAGCATGGCAGTGCCAGGGGGTCAGCTAAGGGGTGCGTGGCAGCGGTTGGCAGCGGCTCCTTGGGTGTAGATTTGAAGAGGACAGCAGTGACTGAGTATGCCCTGGGCGAGCAGGTGAGGTGAACAGCAGAACTGTTGTGAGCCTTTCTTGACAAATTAAATAGAGCTGTTGCTAAAAGATGCATGTAGGTTTTGATGGGGAGGGAGGGGGGCTCGTGTTTTTAGCCCGATGATTAAATTGTCATCTAACTGAACTGCCATGTGGGGAGTAACGAGGGCCCTGCACCCTCTGTGCGATGGCTGGCTCTGTACAGCATCTTCATGTGGTCTGGGGTTCTGGTCACAAAACAAACCTGCCCTCACTTTCTTAAGCAGAATGAGACTCTAGTGGGGTTTGGATCCCAGTTCTCTGGTGAAACATTTTAAACCCTCTCTTAAAACCACAAAATGTACTTGTCAGGCAGCTCTGGTGCACAGGGCATCCCAGAAAACACAGACTGCTGCAACTGCCAGATGATGAAGGGTGCTGAAGATATGGAAGATGGTCAGTAGAGAGAGGCAGGAGCAGGTATAGGATGACAATTATGTACATAAAGATGAGGCTGTATTTTGGTTTTACTAAGCTGCTGATGCAGTGTGCTGGTTTTGCCCAGGGAGGATTGAGGGATGATTACACTGGAAAGTGTGTACCCTGCTGACACTCTTTGTACCATTACAAAGCCAAAGTAAGTACACCCATGTTTTTACTGGCAGTGCTTAGTTAATTTTTCTGTGACTTCCCTTAAATGTGTGTCCCTGAAGTGAGTCATATTTTGCTAGATGTTAGACAACAAGGGTCTGTCATAAACCGAGAGGCTTTTGCCAGGCTGTCTGCCCGTCCCTTCTCCTGTCCCTGTGGACTGTGGAATGCACAGGATGATCTACCCTGTAGACAAGGAGCGATTTCTCCTTCTTGGGCTGTGCCCATCACCTGCACTGTGGGATGGATAACTTACTGAGGAGGCCATAGTTTTATCAGGAACTTCATAAATCATGCAAGTCGTTGTGTACAGTTAATTTTGTTTTGTGGTTTAATGGTAGAAGTAGGGCTATGCCAAGCTAATTCCAGAAGATTTCTCCATTGCTTGCTTTTGTAAACTTTCATTTATGGCATTGCTCTTTCATTCAAAGGTAAAAACCTAAAAGCTTAATAGAAGTTTACATCATAGGCTAAGAGTACAAGATGTTGAAAGTCAGCTCTCATACTTCTGGAGCGCATTCTTAATAACTGTGGACCAAGAAAAAAAAAAGTTCTTTTTTTTCAGAAACTGTAAGAAATATTACGGTGTTTATTTGAGTGATGACAAATAGCATGGTTACATGGACCCCAGCTATGTTTTTATAGCTTTCCTCTGTTTTTATTGTGACCAAACTGTGATACCAAAAAGCTAGATACTCATGCATTTAGACTTTAAATATAAACGCACACATACATAACAAACACACACCATTCCATCTAGTAGTGTGAGGATTGAAGAAGGAAAGTGCCAATGTGTATGTTAGAGGACAAATGCACGTGCAGAAATCATCTAGAGCACGCAAGCCAGCACTCCTACAAACAGGCATTTTACATCTGGAAGCTATGGCTCAATTGTGCTCTCTTTCAAAATCTTAAAGGTCTGCATTCTCTTTGCTTAGTTCAGGCAGTTATGGGAGGCATCAGCCTGTGCTTCCTATATGGTTGCTGGAGGCAGGCAGTCCCTGCCTCAACACACCTGGCCAGACCCGTGCATGGGCACTGGGGAGATCCTAAAGGAATTCTGTTCCTAATCGAGCACCTGCAGTTGCCTGGGATAAATCTGGTTGTCTGTCTTCTCTGGATGGCGTGGCTCAGGCTGGGGAGAGGTTCTTAGATCATGTAGTTGAATGGGAATGAACTCGTAAATTCTCAGACCTTATGCGTGCTCGTGGTGCCAGTGTAGAATACGATGACATAAATTTGACACAATCAATGAAAGTAATAGTTACTTTAGTAATAGTGGAAGGAGGCTAGAGGAGATCATGGTCACTGCCATGCAGGTATGCAGCCAGGTTGGGTAACTCAAGTGTTCCTTCCTGCTTACAAACCTTTAAGAAGATTTTTCACAGCATTGAAAGAAATTAATGTGTGTAAACCTGGAGGCGCTTGCCAGCATCCAGGCTCAGTGCCACATTTGAAGTGAAAAAAGAGATTGTTGTTATTCGGAGTCCATATTTCAGAGTGAACTAAAGGCCAGATTCTCGGCTGGTATAAATCTGCTCTTTTGACTTCAGTCAAATTCTGTTTGCACCAGCACAGCATCTCTCAAGCGCATATACTATTCTTTAGCACTGAATAACAGAAGTGTAATCTGGCAAGCAGCCATTTTGAACAACTGCCAGTATACTTCAGGTCCAAAGATGATTCCTTGAACCTCTTCCCTCCCACTTTGGTCTTTTATTGAAAAGAGGACGTATTACCTAGTCTTTCAAATCATACTTCTTCCAACTTTGGGTCATCACACCACCCACTTTCTCCAAACGCCTGAATTTCCCTCCACAGCTGTAAAGCCTTTTTCCTCAACTCTAATGAGCTTTAGAAGCTCTTATTTCCAGCTGAAGTTCTGACAACTGCAGTGCTGGTCTTCCTGTTTGTATTTAAGTCAGGAAGGGTCACGTTTCAGATCAGCCAGTGCAAACACCATACTTATTTTTTAAAATCTGTATGTTCTGAGTAGGGTCTGTGAGGTAACAGTGCACTAGAGCTATTCTGGCTTCAATGAATTATTTTTACAATGAATAGGTTTTACTATAAAAATTCCAAAAGAAGTTTGAAAGAAGTGTTCTAGGCAGAACACATTTAAACTTATGAATAATGTGTTAATTAGTTACAGAGAGTCTCTACAGCAAAGCCCACAGGCTCTATTTGACACTGCAAAGCCCTTGGTGGTTCTGTACCTGATCGCAGCACACAGAGGACAACACTTGAGCTCTCTTCACTTTTGGAGTGGTTCTGGGCTTGCCAGACAAGTGCACTATGACATATTTGACATGTTGTCTTTCTGGGGCAATGTCGCTCTCACAAGTGCTGTCCAGAGCTCTGGGCTGTTTTTCCCAGGTGTTGTCACTTCTCAATTGATGAAGCCAAACAGCTTCCAGGCTGATGATGGGCTCGCTCTTGACAAGGGTGACAGCCGTCAATGGGCCACTGCTGCTCTTGTGTCTCTTTTTCTAAGCAACACTTGTTTAGGCTTCCAAGGAAAACACTAGTATTAGTCATGTATGAGTCAGCTGTAACTATCCCACCCATTATAAACCCTATTCACATTGCCTGTTTCCAGATGGTTTTAACTGGCAACTACTTTAAAGTGTGTCCATGTGGCCAGGACTGGGCTAGTTAGCACTGCACTGCATGTGATGAAGCCCACTTAGCAGTGAGGCTTAAGAACTGTTTCACTGATCCAAGTTTTTAGGAGAGTTACTTTCTCTTTTTTCCTCAAGCTCATTGCCATTCCTGCATCGAGTGCTGTCCTTTCACACTTGTCAGCATACTTTTTGGACAAAGCAAGCACAGCTCCAGAGGTCCCTTCCAAACTCTACCATTCTATGATCTCTAGCTTGACACTTTTGCCTTTGTCTCCTGGAAGTGAGGTTGCAAAGTTAAGTTACCTCACTGGAGACAAAGAAATAGCCTGTGGCATTTAAACTCTTCAGTATTGAAGAAATATTTCCAGAAAACTGTCTGCAAACAACATGCAGACTGCAACTTGGATTCAGAGCTCATTAAATGTCTTGGAATAGCAACCAAAATAGTAAAATCACACACTGTTCTTAGACTAAGTAGTAGGTAGGAAAAAAAAAAATAAATAAAAGCTATATGGGCTAAGCATGTTGGTTGTGTTGAACTCTTTGGGGGAGACTTCAAGTTTGTGGAAAGAAATTACTGTTGAGTTCTGTAAATACAGATACGTGAAGTTGTTGCACAATGCTAAAATAATTTTAAAAGAAATTAGAGTAATTCTTTTATCAGTCACGAAATTTAAGGAAACTACTCATCACATACCCTGGGCTATGCTTTCAACATACTCTGTGATTCATTGTCTAGGACTAAGCTATTGCAGGGATGTTCTGTGAACTTCTCAGCTTTCTAAGGACTGACGGCTGTAGAAGCACACACTGCATGACCCCTGACAAAAGACTTGTACAACATGTGAGTCAAACTGAGAAATGACCAAGTCTTTCATGGGAAATCTTACATTTTCCCTGAAACTTTGCTTTATTTTCCTGAAGACTTCAAGTGCTAAAATTAACCCTATTTTAAACTGCTTGACTGAATTACATCACACAACTTTATGCCTCTGGCTGTGAACTCGGACACGTACTGGCAGACAGCTGAGGGAATTTCACACTTTTGTTTCATTCTTCTAAAGTACTTGATAACTTCATGTGGATATCATCGGGATAGTAAAAACACGCTCATGGAAGGGTTGCCCATTTCTTTTTCCTCGAGGAAGATTGGTTGATCAAAACCAGCATATGAATCTTGCAAAAATACCAGCTTTTACTCTCCATAATGCAGTAATAAGAGCCTTTCAATGGCAATGCTAATTAAGAAACATATTTCTCCATGGCAGTGTTTTTCCTTTGATGTTCCTATCAGGCCAATGCAAACAGGCAAATGCCAGAGACCTGAAACTGTGTTGCCTACTGGTATGTCAGCAGTATCTAATATTGCAGGTCTGTTTTCCAAGCGAGGCACATGGGTTTTTGTGTATAAGTTGTTGGAGCCCTGGTGGGAATTGCCCACATAAAGCTCCCTCCTGCAGATCAGTGGAACAATCGGTTCTTTACTGCTGATCTCTGTTTATGTATCTTCCTCCTCTCACACTTTGACTTGATTTGGCAATACAAGCAGCTTGTGCTTATTTCCTTTCTTTTTAAATCATGATAGTGACAAGCAGGTCTTAGCAGCCTGTTTCTTGTTAGTTTTTGTTATTTCTGTGTAAGCCAGGTACTGCAATACAGTGGAATTACTTTTAGAATAAAAGGTTCACACATTGTCAGTTAGACACAGAAAATACCTGCTTAGGCCACCTTGGCTACATGTCTGAGACATCCAGAAGTTCGCTGTACATTTTATGGCAGGGAATTACTGCTGATTTCTGTGACACAACTCGTGATTATTACCTGAGTGAGTCAGGTTCTGGTACTCAGACACAAGAAACTCAGAGCAGATCTTGATAGGTCTAAATTCAGGGGCCTTGGGATGTATTATTATACTGTTTGAGATTTATACAATCTACTTTAAGCCCTTTGGTGACAGCTCTTATCTTCTCTGTTTCATTTAAGCATTGCCTCTGAAGAATGACATTCCCTGGCCAAAATGCCACTAAAGAAAGATAACCTTGTGCTTCCTATGGTGCGATGTAAACCACTCTGCGGGGCACAGCACAGTGGAGAACCCAGATCTGCCAGTAACCCTGCCAAGGCAGTTAACTTTTCTCTGCCTCACTTTTCTTTCATATGAGGCTTTCAGATCCACTTTAGCACATTAAAGATGATGCACATCTGAGAGCTGACATTCTTGGGGGGAGGCCCCTGTTCTACTTCAACTACAGCAATCTGCAGGAGAATGTGAAAGGTTAAAACATGTTTCTGTAAGTGTTTTCTAACTTTTCTTGCTGAAAGGCACATTATGCTAGGCACAAAAATATGTAACCCTTCACTATATTTTTAAAGCTTTACATCAAGAAAATTGCCTTAAAATTTTAAAGTATGGATTTCTTGTTCCTATGGATAATTTGTTTTTTCTATGCTATCTACAAAGGTAAGACAGTGAAATACTCAGTACTGTTTCCTAATGCAAATGAGACCATGAATTAAAAAAAAAAAGAGGCAATTTTGTCACTAACAACAGGTATGTCCATGAAGAAGTGGAACTCGGGAGCACTTGTTTTGTAGGCACAATCCCTTCGTTGAAAAAGATGAATTTTTAAAAATACTGCTCACTTGTAAACACATAAACTACATTAAAGGAGAGTATGTAGGATGTAAGAGGCTCTTCTTCCTCTTTTCTGCTCCCAGTTATCATCTGTTGTGTTTACAGCACAGTGCATCTGTCACAACACGCAGGATTTGTGGAAGAGTGAAGCTGCTATGAGCGTTACATGTCAGGCTGTAAACTAAACACTCCTGTGCATAGGAGGCATCACAGAGGGATTCATGTGGTGAGGAAACATTGTTGCCCAGGGTAAACTTGAAACAACCGTTTTTTGTTGGCTCTATATTTCAAAACTAATTGTACGTTCTGAGACTACTTTCTCTCTAAGCAATAAATGTAGTGCCCTATATTATTTAATAAGCCTTCCACTTGTGTAGAAGAATGTTCTGTAGATGATGGACATAGAAAATATTCTAGCTCAATCTCTACCTTGATTTGTAGGTCAAGAGAATTAGTCTAATCATCATAGATGATTAAAGGATGTTGAAATTCACTGAATCCTGCACTTCCACCAAGGCCAGTTTATTTTAAAATTCCTCATGCAGAAAAGACAAATGTTGTATCACAGCCAGGTGAATCACACCATCCAACAAGACCTCTGGTACAAAGCACCCTCCTTTTGAGTGGCCTGTGTGACCACAGGCACTGTCTCTGGTCAGAACCGCTCTTCCCAGCTCCGAGGCTGACCACCAGGCTGGGAGATGGGATACCTCGGTCTGATCCTAACCTCTGTCTGCTCTGTAATTTGGATAGACAGTTTTCCTTCTTTTGGACCTCTGTTTTCCTTGCCCTACCTTTCTCTGCAGGATGTCTGAATGTTTGGCAGCAAAATCTGCCTTTCACTTTGTGGGGCTTTGCACTGTGGTGCTCTTACTTGATAGGAACAGAGGGTTATCTGACCCCTTGGGGTTTGCTGGACACCTATCCACCATCCCCTGTTGCTATAGTGGGCTGGAGCATCCTCCAGCAACTGTATTGCTCCTGCTTTGGAACATCTTCCTCCATCTCTAGCCAGACTTACGCAACCCACAGAATGGGGTCCTTCCATATACTGACTTCTCCAGTTTGAATTCTTCCTACTGTGCACTCAGACTGGAGAGCAAGCACAGGCTAATAAACATGACTACTTAATAGTAAAAAAGCTATGGGTGCAGTTTTACTGGGGGTGGGGTTGCGCTTTATCTGAGATGACTTCTCTGAGGATGAGAAATTGGAAGAATTGGCAAGGGGGAGCTCAGACTGTTTTGGATACTTCTTGGAGACCCAGATTGCTTTTTGAGACATTTATTTTGTGTGAGCTGATTAGCACACGCTGAGTGCATGCTGGGGGTGACTCACTCACTGCTTGGGTGCAGGGGGGGTTGAAAGACAAGCAAGACAAGCTTGCTGTAACCTTGGAGAAAGCTTTGAGGTTTGTTTAGTTCACTGTCTGAGGGAGTCCCATTTTAACTTTTCAGAGAACTCCCCTCATCCTATTCTCAGCCTAATGATGACTTGACTTGCGGAGGAAGATATTTTCCTGTTTGTGCAGCCAGCTTGGAATAAGGGCTGCAAGGCAGATGAGTACATAGCAAAGGAAAGAGAGGCAGAGGGCAAACGGAAGATTAATTAAATCCACAACTTCCAATATATTGCAGTTCATGGTTGCTTGGGGTTGTATAAATACTTTCCTACAATGGAGTTATCCAGACATCATCCTAACAAGAAATCAATTTAGTCAGTTAAATAAATAGGCACAAGAGTATGATTTGTGGATTTTATACTCTGGGTAACTCTCCCATACTGAGTATGCACTAACATTCATGTTTCTACTAGAGTATCTGTTTACACAGAATATTATATTCATAAGTCTTATTTTAATTTTTGACCATGATAGTAAGAACCTATTGCCCCCAAAAATCTACTGCACACAGCAACCTGTACATGGATATAAGGCTCTCTCCAAGGGGAATACCACTTTAGTTCATTTTAACAGTGACTTTGGTAGGATAGGATTACATGAAATTATTCTAATTCTTCTCTTTCTTCATCAGGTCAGCTCACTGAATTGACTTGAGGTTTTGGTGCCAAAAGTAGTGTTTGTTTTTAAATTACTCAAACTGGATTTCTCCTGTGTGCCTTCTGTTGCTATTACAGCTGGCAGAATTGAGCACAGATTTTATTTATTTCCCCCCCTCCCCAGCCAGAGGGTTTGTTAAATGACCATCAGTGGGTCAACTGTCTACACCTGCTACCAGGCTCCTGGCTTGTATGTCCCGGGTGGGGCTGCTGCCTGGGGGCTGTTTGCAGCTACAGGATGTAGGGGGAGGAATTGACTACCTTTGGTGTCAGAGCCCACGCTGAGCTTGGCAGGCTAAGGTAAGGCAGCTTAATATAATTCATGTGCTGGAGTTTTATCTTTGAAACAAGACCTTTGAACCTAGAATTGCAGAAGTACAGTGAATTTTGCATGTGAGGGTAGCACTATATCCAATGAGGGGGAAAGAAAGAGCCTTTGAACTGTCTTTATTGGATTTCTGTCAAAAATAATGTATTAAGGATAATTTTAAAGGCTGTGTGAACAGATCTTGAGGATGCTGAAATGGAGGGATTGCTTTAGCTAACATATGGAAAATATTTACAGCTCTTAGACAATGGTGATATATAAGAGTAAACAGAATGTCAGATAAGCACTGCATTCCTTTATTTTCACTTAAGACTCAGAGAAAAAAATATATACTGCTTTGCTAGCAGGGAGAGAGGCATTGCTTGATTTTGGAGGGCAAACTGATTTGGGGAAAAATGTGCAGGTTAAGCAAAGTGAAATATCAGCTTTAAAATCCTTAATAAACTCACATGTCAGACTATCTCTCACGAAGTCTGAGGTAAAGCTGATTTTTGTGGAGTAGGAGCTTGGGTTATGGCTTAATTTTCTGTCCACTTCCATTTAACTTGCAATTAAAAACGAAAAAGTCACAATGACTTTAGTCCCATGCATGGCAGCAGCGTGTGTGTGTCTGTGCAGGCTGGGCAGGGGAACGAGCCAGCCCCTGGGGCAACAAGGCTACTCTTCCTTTCCTTGGCCACCAGGGTAATACCAAAGGATTTCTCATTTTAGGAACAGTCTGGGGGTCTGAAAGCAGCAGGGTCTGTCTGTGTGGCAGCTCAGCTGGAGGGAGCAGATGGGGGTGTGCAGCACTAAGCAGCACCTCTGGCTCCTGCCTCTGGTTGTCTCTGGTAGAGGGGAGCTGAAGACAAACCTGTGATAGAGCTCATCTTCCCACAGCTGAGCCCAGCTGCTTGACCTTAGGTGTAGTTCCATCTCCCTGTGGTTTTATAGGTTATGTTTCCTGCTCCCAAAGCTCCTGGGGATTCCCTGGGAGTATCACAGGGGAACCGCACTGTGCCCTAAGAGCCTGAGCAGTGACTAGGGCCCAATCATCTCGGGGTCGTTGCTCTGGAGGAGAAAGGCAGGAGAATGCTGACAGCCACAGTGGGATGCAGTGCAGCTGGTGCTGACTGTCTTCTGCCTTCCAGAAGTCAAAGCAATTCCCATAGGCTTACAAATATGGGCTTGAGTTACCAGAGTTTTGCTGTGACTTTTCAGTATGGAGTAAGGTCCTATGCAAATGGTTTCTCATCCACCTCAAGTTGGGGAAGCCTGGATGGTTGATGTATTGGGTTTTTTATTTTAAGACATAAAAGCTGGCTTTCTAATAGAGTCAGTGTTGTTAATATATAGGAAATTAAATACATTGGTAACTTTGTGAGAAAGAAATGTGACTTTGAACAAGCGTGTTCTTAAAGCAGAGATCTGCTTGTTGGCTTGTGTAAAATATTGGTGGTTTGAAATAATGACATTTTAAAATGTTGTTAACTGAAGAATTTTCTTTGACTTTCACTATTGTTTCTTTTGGATATGGTTAGTTGTTTATCTAAGCAATTCTGATCATTTAATAAGGTTTCAAGATAAAGGGTAAATAGAGGAGAGAAATAAATACAGATATTAATACAAATAGCTTCTACTATAATGGCATTTTTTTCATTTTGCCACCCTGAAAATATATTACAATGTATTGGTTCAGTAAACTTTTCCACGTATCTAAAAAGAGCAGGATTGATAACATCAATCCATACCTAAATGCTTAGGAAGTACCTAAGATTTGTTAGTTTTGGCACAGGCCTGCAAAGGCAGAGGAATGTCATCATGTTTGTAAAAGGAGGGCAGTGGCAGAGGGTGATTCAAGTGCAGCAAAGACTTGGTTAATTTACAATATGATCTTGGTTTTAATAAAATTCTGGGAAATAGGTATGTAGTGCTGGCAGAAAGTCTGAGGAGAAATGAAATTTAGTTGTAGACACCAATAAAGCAGCATAGCCAAGGGTTGCCATTGCTACGTTTATTTACTGCTGCATAAGCTTTTTAAGATGACTAAATCTGTACATTGGGTTTTGTTGTTTTGTTTTTGTTTTGCTTGTTTTGTGGTTTTGGTTTTTTTTAAAGGTCATCCTGTCACTGTGTCTGAGGTACATTTATATGATTGTGGTGTCCTGGTCTGCTCAAAGTTTCACTGACAAACATGCGCTAGATCACTTGCTGCTTGGTGCTCACTCACGTCAGTGCTGGGTCCAAAAAGAACCAGCTGTGAATGCATCTGAGCTGTCTCTGATACAGGTCCAAGTCTGGAAAAATTAATTCCTCCCTCTCTGTGCAGACAGTGTTGTGCAATGGCCTTAGCTCACTAAATACTTCTGTTGTCCAATAGAAAGTAATGTAGGTACAACATCTGCTTTAACAGCAACTGGCTTGTTGAGTCTATAGATGTTTAGCTTGGTGGTTTTTTGGTGTTTGGGGTTTGTTCTGTTGTTGTTTTGGGTTTTGTTTTCAATTTATGGTCTGTTTCTACCCAATAACTTTATGTTGATGAAGTTACAAGAGCTTGGTACAACCATGCCATCTTGCCCACTATTTTTGTATTGTTTTGCCTGCTAAGCAGACCTTGGAGACAATGTTTTACTGCAGACCTCCACGAATCAGATTAATTCTATCTCTGCTGTACACACAAAACTAGTGTTATGGAGATTCTGTTATGTACTTATGAACTGTCTTGAGGAAACATTTTATGACAGATTTCCTAAAGATATAAAATGATACCATGAACTAAGGTGGCTAATTATTAAACCATATGGAAAAATTAAATGGTAAAGTAAGAAAAACAACATACACACTTTGGTATGTCATATTGTAATGTTTCCTGAAAGTGGTGAGCTTGACTAGCAAGAGTTCTATTGTCATCCCTTTCCTGTCCTACCCCCTATATCCCTTGGCTCTTTAGTGCTCTTGCAGGTGTTGTTTGTTGCAAAGGCAACTAACCCTCAAGGAATCTTGATAACTGCTCCTCAACATACAATATGCTCTTTGTGCCAACTGATCTCTATTTTTGCTTTTGGAGCTAGAAGTTTGCCATAATTTTTCTTCAAGAGGTTTTTGTCAGCTGCTTTAGTTATTTTAGTGTTTGCAGGTCTGCAGTCATTGGCAGCATTAAGAGTATTGTGTGTTCTCATTCCTTCTAAAGTAGGCTGATGTTACACACAAACACCATGTCACCCACCTCCCTGTTTTAGGACTCCAGCAAGCAGTGTCTTTTTCCTGGGCTGCTTATCCTCCAGAGACCTACTCCAGCACTAAAGAAAAGGGTCCAAAATGAGGGCTGATGGATTGAAGCAGTTAATATGTTCAAGTAGCACAGCATTAATATTTATGCTTTAACTTCATAAAATACTAATGTTAAGATAAAAAAAAAAAAGCCCAGAAATATACTTTACAACAGCACTGTGCTTACAGCTTGCAATGCTAGCAGCCTGCAAACAGGTCTATTTTTGTGAGCAAATGGATATTCTAATCTCTCATCTCCTTTCCAGGAAATACAGCCTATATTCAGGACCAGGATAATCTACTCCTGGTGGTTGGTGGACCTGCCCTAAGATTAGCAAGGACTACATGCTCACAGCTGAGGACTAGCTTGAGTTTGTCAAGACTAATTATTAAAGTGAAAAAGAGCAGTAAGAATCCTGTCCTGAAAAATCTTCAGTGATCCTGGGGGGTGTGGTTAAGGCCAAGCCCAGAGTTACAGTTAAGAGGCGGAAAAAGTCAGGGGCTCCATGTGGTGTAGAAGCGAAAGGTCGCTACCAAAGGAAGGGGTGGGCTACACAAGGACTTTGTCCTGGATGGTTTAGGGAATGACTGAAGGATGTGGAAAAATGTTCAGTCCATGCCTAATATTATACTTAGGTTTAGGGTTAGCAGAGAGACAAAGCCCAGGTAAACACTAACCCAAACCTGAGCCTTAATCTTTGTCATGAGCTGAACCCTAACCCCTGACCCCCACTTATGGCCCAGGGGAATAAACTGTCAAGAATCAAATGTTTGCACAGCCTACCTTTCCCTCTGGCAGCTGCACTCCATCTGGTGTTCCTAATCCAAGGAGTTCTTGTTTACCCTTAGCACTAACCCCAGATGTTGACTGATCATTATGTAATAATGCCCAGTTATGGCCCAGACAGATACACCAGGAGTTAATTTTTTGTGTGACTGACGTATTACTTTTGGCTGCCCCTTGGCATTCTGACCCTGCTCTGAGCTGTGTCTCTCTCCTAACCTTATGTATGGGCTGAACCTTAACCCATGACCACCAGAGGCCATGGCTGAAATCCTTTTGCAGCCCATCACTTGATTTGTCAGCCCTTTTTAATCTCACAGCAGTTGGAGCTACTCCTTCAAGGTAGTGAGCAGATTAGGTGGTGATTATCCAGCCCTGATGATATCATGTACCTAACAACAAGTACATTACAAAGAAAACACAAGATAAGACAAGAAATGCCTTTTCTCCAGGCCTATTTTACTGGGCAGACAGACAGCTTCTATATTGGGCTGTACTGAGGCTTGTTGTAGGTAACCTACTTGACAGAGCCTCTACTCAAACCTCTGTGTCATGGTCACGGTTCATGTTGTTCTTGGACTCATGGCACATGGCCTCTCTGGTAAGGCAGTTTGGTATGTCCTTTCCCCAAGGCCAGTTTCAGAAGGCTGAATAACTGTAATATTTCGGGACTATGACTCTGTGTTCAACAAGTCCATTTTACATGTGGCCTTGTTTAAATGATTACCAAAACAAGCCGTTCAGCTAGGGACAGAATTGCTGTCAAGCCCATGGAAATACACTAATGAATGTAATGCTGACCAAATGTCTAGTGCATTGTATCACATTGTTGAGAACAATCACAAGGTAAAATACTCATTCTTTGGCAAGGGGAGATCTCAATTAGGAGGTGCCAAAGGAATTCACAGAACTTTGGAAAGCTTTACAGATCCGTTCCTCTAGGGAAATGGGGAACTTGAACATCGTTTCCTTGAGTGTTTACAGCTGAAAATGAAAGCTGGAAACCCATCAGGGACAACAGAATTTCAACAGAGTTTTGTTGCCACAGTTGGTGCTCTGTGGAATATTGGTTCTGAAACCGTTTAACTTATTCCCAGGAGTCTGCTTTGTAATCTATATTGGAGGGTTTGCATTTTATAATCTAATTGGAATTTGCAAGATTCTTATACATGCTGATTTATGAAAAAAATCAAGGTTATGTGCTGAGATTTTTAGATCTTTACTGTTCTAATGAAGATAGGAGTAGGATGTATTCAACAGTCCAGTCACTGTTAACTCAAGAACTAGCAGACCACACTACCTGGCCTTGGAGGAGGCAGTTAAGATGAATTAAGATATAGGTCATTAACAGCAACTTCTCCTTGTAGTATCCTTGATAAAACAACTGCTAGAAACAAATGCTGCTGTGAAAGAGTACATTTTTTGTTCAGCAGTTTTCCCTAGCACTGGACTTATTGTACTATTAGTATTATTTTTCAATAGTTTAAGAAACTTCCCCTACATCTGGGGGTGTGTTTGATGTAAGCACAAGTACATTGCAGAGTGGTGGTCTAAAGCAGCAGTGTCTGAATCTTCATGCCATCCATGTGGGTGATGAATTTACCTTGGCAAATAAAGTGGATCACAGGTCTGAGGATCCTTAATTATGTTGTACAGTACTCTGGTCATCTCCCTTGTTGTGGGCACTTGGACATGTGAGGGGTTGCCAGAGCTTGGGCACCTCCCAACCTCCATCTCCTACTCTGCCTGTGTTTGGATGGAAGGCTGAAAGTATTTTGTTTGAACAAGAAAGGAAATTCTGGTGGTTTGGGGAGATGCAAAATGCAGACTCCGCAGCACCAGGGAAGAGCTGTCATTTTCTGTGCTGGTGAATTTGCCAAAATCAGCACCAAGAACTGGTTGAAATTAATTAACCCAGATAACTGAGGAGCACACATTCTTTGGTTTGAATTTGCTGTGATCATTTGTCATGTCATTAATAAGACAACACTGACTCCCTCTCATTTGTTCCTAGATGCTTCCTTTAGGTATTCCTGTTCTTAATTATACTTCTTCCCCCTACCCTGCTTACTTCCATCTGTATCTTTCTGCTGACTTGTATTCCACAACACTCTCTTTCTCCCTACCCTCGGGCCCTGTTGGGTATGGCTTGCAATTAATGCTACATTTCAGGCTTTGCAATCACATCTGTTAAAAATCTTGTGATTTAAGTTGGAGATCGTGCACCCAAGGTTGCTGGAGCTTTGTAGTATAGCATGAAGCTCAGAGAGAGCAAGGTGTTGAGGTACTTACCCTGCTTCCCTAGCAGGTTTTGAAGACTGTGCCAGAGTGTGTGCTAGGAAAGAGAAGTTACAGTTGCCCATGTTAGCTGGATTAAACTTGGCATGGATTTCTGGTCTCTTACCTTCCTAGCAGTTACTATAGAATTAACCAAGGCTACTTCACAAGGGCAGCTACAAAGTAAATTTCTCTTTTTTTTTAACTAAATCTGAGGTTTTATAATAGGTCCCCAGGACAAAATTGAAGAGTGGTGATAAAATCACAGTAGTTGACAATATGGACTTAAACTCTTGAGCAGTCTCTTCCTCTGCTCCCCACCCCTTTATAATGCAGAGAGTAAAGCTGGGTGCTATTTCTGCTCTGAGGGATTTCTGTCTACCAAAAAGCTTTCTGAAAAAGGGGTCTTCCCTGCTTTCTCCTTCAAAGCAATGTTGGATGTGAACAGTCCTCGATATTCTATTTCCACATCTCCAGGACAGTACCTAATGTAATATGTATATTATGTTTATGACAGTCACTAATTTGCTCCATTGCTGATTTGTCCTACTTGAGTGAATAATGTTTTGATCAAAAAAAAAAAATTTGATTGGTGAACTGTGGGTTGTCGTTCACCTCTCATCTTACTAAGGATGTTGAACCGTTAGCAATGCTGGGAAGCAGTACAGGTTAGACAGGAATTGGTATTTCATCATGTTGCAGTGGTATGAGCTTGCTGACACAGTCTGAGATGATGGATATAGACAGTTGGTCTTGGAGAAAGTCTTGCCTGTTTAAGGACTAACATTAGAGAGAGGAATGATCTCTGTCATGCCTCCAGACCATTTCTGTGTAAGACAAACAGACCAGACCACTGGACTGTTTTGCTAGTTAGGGTGGAAAATGTGTTTGGTTTATGTCTCATATAAATAATAAAATAATAAAAAGAGACAAATACCTCACTGCAAACGAAGCAGTGAGGAACAAATTGAAGAGAAAAACAAATAGCTGACCAAAGCACATTAACCACTTAGACTGAAATCTGACTTCAGTCTGCAATAAAAGTCTTTATTAGCCTCTACACTTGATGTACTCAGTTGATTTAAGTGCCTTGGTTCTTGTTTTGCCAGAAGCAAGGGAAAAAAAAAACAAACAACCCTGTGAGGATAATCATGTTTATGGATGTCACTAACTGGGGAGGAGGAGAAAGGTACTGGGATTCCTTCACTTGTTCACTCTTGTCTCTGTCCAGGAGACCAGTTGGCACTTGCTCTGTGAGGAGACACTGGCAGGAGTGTATCTTTTCTTGGCAGAAATATAACTTGCTCTATTGAGAGAGAGAAAAGAAAAAAAAGTACACAATGTCCTTTTTCCTCCAACTCTGGAAATGAATATAATGCTCTTTCCTTGCTCAGAGACCCAAGGCTGCCTTCCAGCGAGTGCTGTGCCCAGGTCCCGGTCCCCAGCTCTGCGTGCCACTGGGCTGGGACACGGGTTCCCTCTGTGGCATAGGCTCCCACAGCTGCAGCCCACCAGTGCCCCAGCCTCGTGTTCGCTCTCCGTCTCCAAGGGAACTGCTGAAGCCAAACAGTTCAGATTCAAACGGTCCAAGCCTTGCCATCTATCAGCCTATATCCTAGGCAGGGGCTTCTGGTGTCTGTTTCTCTGAAATGCAGACCTATCAAACTGCTCCTTTATTGAAGCCAAATGCAGTTTTCTGATGTCTCATCATACACAAATGGTGCTGTCATCTCCCCACATAGTCTTTTGGGGGAGATTTGTGTTGACTATGGTCAGCTGTGTGTTTATGAGGACCAATTGATAGTTAGGTGATGCTTTTTTTAAAAAAAAAGGTACTTGATCTTTAAATGTTTTTATTTTTCATGCCTATTCATTGTTCACAAAGATCTGCCTTATCCAATGCTGAGGAAAACAATGTAGACATCTTCTGTTGATAATAAGCTGCCATTAGTCTATCAAATACATCAGCAAACAACAGTTCTTGAGTGCTTAGTAAAGATTATAATGGTTATTGTACATACTTTAGTCATTGCTACATTTCTGATCTTTATTAGTTAATTACCTCATATGAGAAAACTGAGACCAGCTGTGCTGGGCCAATGTGGCACATAGGGAATGTTTGAACATTGTCACCATGGATAGAGGGATGGGAAGGCAGAGAGGAGTGCAGTGGAGCTGTCTGTCTGCTCTAGGATGTAACTTATTAAAACTAAAAATCTCATAATTTAATAAACATTTGGATGTGAAAGAAGCTACCTGTGTTGTTCCTGGAAAGGAGTGAATTTTTGGTCCTCAAAATGAAGCGGTTTTCGAATCCCTTAGCCTGATGTGTCATGCACCAGTTGGGTGACACTGCAGGGTGCCCTGCTGGCTGCAGATGCTGATGGAGAGAAAGCTGAGACTGAGCAGACTACCAGGGTTTGTCTGAAGACATTTTTTCCAGATACCAGGGACCATAATCTTTCCTGGCTTCCTTGAAATGCTGAGTGCTAAAATAAGTGCAGTAGATGGAAAAACTGAAGAACACACAAACAACAGATCAAATGAAGTGAAGGCATGAACTTTAACATTCAGGATTCCTTCAGAAATGCAGGATTAGATTAAGATGTAGATGATGATACATTAGAAAAAACAAAATATAAAATTCTGTGTGATATATGTTACCACTGAAGAAAACACGCAGCCTTAAGTATTAAGAGCAAAATCAGTTTTTCTGAACACAGTAAATCAGGTTTTTGGGATAGAAGGAACAATTTTCAAAGTCTGAGGGAAGCAACAGTTCTGTGATTTGGAAGGCAGGGCCAGTGCAGGGTGCTGCTGCCTGTTCACCAGGAAGGAGCTTTGTGGGACGTGTGTTTGGGCCACTGCTCAATTAGTTGTTGCAGTCTCCCCAGGGATGTTTATGTGGGACTTTTATAATACATATTTTACACAGTTTAGACTTGAATAGATGATCGTAACAACTTGCAATTACAATAACTTATCATGTTATAAAACTTTAAATGGCTTGGAACCCTGTTTGGAGAGAAAGCGCTTCCTCCTTGGAGCTCAGCAGAGGTGTTTGAGTTGCAGTTCCCCCAGATAATGAGTAAGGCCCTGGTGGGGCATCTGTGATGTTCTCTGTTTGGGAACACACGGCTCCAACAGCCTGTGAGATGCTGGACATGTTAGTGCTCCTGGTGCCCTCCACAGGACATCACCTTCCCTCTCCACGCAGCCTCTGGGAGGGCATGTGCTGAGGTGGACATGTTTGTGTTGCGATTCTTAATCTGTGGGATATGTGCCCAGAGTAATGCACAGGTCCCTCCACTTGTATCCTAAGATTTTGAAAACCTACTAAACTAAAAAATATGAAAAACTTAAACTCTGCAATATCTCTGAGGAGCCTGCTTGAGCATAAACGTTCAAACTGAAGTGAGGGCTGGGAATGCACGAGCTGTTCAGTCGCCTTCCACCCTGACATTCCTTCTCTTTCACTCTTGCCACAGCATGTTTCCCTCATATGCGGAGGAACTCTGTCAGCACTTCATTGTAATTAGCTTGATTGCACTTGGAATGGCTCTTAACAAGCCAGCTTGATGCTGCCTGGGTCTCAGGAGTGTGACTGACGGCCAGGAGTTGTGCACAATAGAGGAAAAGATGTGGAGTTTGCAGGAAAGCGTGCACTTTGGGTAAATAACCATGTGGATCTGAGGCATGTGTTCTGGATCATGATTCATGCTACGAGTCTAATTTGAAGTGAACACGGAAAGAGAGGATTATCAATAGCTTGAAACTGATAGTTGCTGAATGCTCTCAGTTCCCTATGGATGTTTCACAGAGTTTGAAAAGCTGGTTCCTGTTGCATGTTACTATTCCCTTCTTTATTCAGTATTCTCCCATGTAGTTTTACTGTATCTTTATTTATAGGCCTGGTCACAAACTATCATAAGCAGAACAAAAACTCTGTTTTAAAACCAGACGGACTGTTCATTTTTCAGCTTCTCCAAGGTCAATCTAGTGACTCTCTTATCCAGTCAAAAAGGAAACTTGCCTGCATATGTCAACGGTTTTATTGCACTGTTCTTCATCATAGGTAGTTTTTTTTCCCGATCTTCAATNNNGAGTGATGACGGGTGGGGGGGGGTGGGGGGTGGGGCCCGCTCCTTTTTCCCCTTCATTTTAAGGGGATGCAAATTTCTCTCTTTTGAGGGGGAGCAAGCTCTGAATGGAGAGGTGTGCCCTGGGGGGCTGTGTGTTCTCTGCTCCCCTTGGCTGTACTGAGATGTCCGAAATGTTAATGGTTTCGTAGTTCCATGTTGCTAGTGCTAATGAGAGGGGACAGAGTGCAACGTTTCTCTCATGGAAAGCCTCTTTTAGGAGCCTGTGCGAAGCTCCCTAAAGTCAGTGGAACTGTTCCCACTGATCTCAGTGGGCACCGAATCAGGTCTTACATCACATCTGTCCTAGTCACCTGTGGATGTACAGAAATAGCATGCTGCAGAAGGTGATAAAACTCTGCAGTGCAGTTCACGAATTTTGTAGAACCTATAAGACTTTCCTTGTCAGTACTAGACTACAACGCAGTCCTTTCAAAAAGTAGAAGTAAAATAAAAAGCAAATCTACCACCAATAAAAAAAAAACAAGCAACCAAACAAAAACCCATAAAAACACAAACCCAGAAAAACCCGGAACCAAACACACACCCACAAAAATAAAAGCAAACCAACAAAACAACTCAAAAAAAACCCAAACCAACAAACCCCACAAAAATCCCCATCTGGGGGATTGGACGATTGCATGCAAATCGTGTTCTGCTTTGAAGATAAACTCTCATATTGTGTGAAAATCAGAGTCTAAAAACAGTCTGAAGAAGTTGTGTGATATTAAAAGATATGAGTTTCCTGTTGTAATGAAGTATACTTAAGGAGCCTGTGGACCACTGTACTTGGAAAGAACATGTATATCAGTAAATGTATTACAATTGCTTATGGGCTTGCTCACTTTAGTGTTCTGAAGCTGAAGTCATCTCTCTGGGTAATAAAAAACTCTCGTCAGTACAGATATGTAACTCCTGTTACCGTTGGAGAGTGGGTGTTACTATTTATTGGCATAGGGTTTAGCTTTATCTATTCTTGACTAGCTTTCAAGTACGGGCATTTTTCCAGTAAACTTAAAATTCCTAATAAATTTGTGCTTCTCTGGCAATGGTGCAAAGTACCACAAAATGCAGTAGCAGTATTTTCAGGTGTCAATTTAATTGTGTGTGTGTGTGTGCGTGTATACATACATACATATATATATGTGTATGTATATATATATACACACACATACATGCCAAAATATAATTCATTTTGAAATGTGGGCCAAGTACCAGGAAGTCCATGTTGTCTATAGGTAGTTTAATTTAAAGAATCAAAAACTTTCTAAAATGAATACTACTTTTACTGCAGTGCAAAGGTGTTATTTTTCATTTTGTGGCCAAGAAAGGTAAAAAGGGACTGGTCTGGTGCTTTACTTCTCCCTCACCACTCATTTTTTAAAACATAGTGCCTCATGCTTGAAAATTTTTTATTCCTCCCCCCTCCCCCCCCAGTATCTTTAACATTGTTTCAGACCTATGGTGCAGAGATCCCATTTCATAAGGTGCACGTGACTAGCAGCTCATGAAATCCTGTTGGAATGGTATCATCAGTCACCTTTAGAGATATCTACCTTTTGAGGTTATTCTTCTTATTCTGGCAGCTAAGGAGGCTGAGGGGGCAGAGGAGCTGCAACAGCCCTCTTCTTTCTGCAGGAACTGAGCTCCTTTTCTGCTTACTGCTGTGATATCCACTTGATTCAGACTCTTGTTTTCCTTCCACATGCTGCTGATCTTAAAAGACCTATCTCCCCAGTGCTGGAGATGCCCACTGACAATGTAGTCTTTTTTTAAAACTCTTCGCATGTTTTTTCTCTGTTGGAGCAGAAAACTTCACTGAATGACAAGTTCATTTTCAGAAATAAGCACGTTTTTCTTTGAAGTCTCTGCTGGGGGAGGGTGAGAGTTCATATTTTCTTCGGCTGTTATGGTTGACTTTTGAGGCTTTTTACTTAAATGGCTTGATTTATTTTGGTTGTCAGAAATGAACACATTCAGAGCTCTAGTAATACATACAAATATTTACAGATTGCAAGAACAGTTTGGAGTAATGCCCTGAGAAATAGCCCTCTTCACAGCAATTAGTAGGGTATACATAGAGAACTGTAACTACAAAAGGATTTGCTGGACACAAGCAACAAGAGACAAAGAGTCTATTCAGGGGAGATGGGTAATCTCCATTATGATTTTTCTTATTAGTCTTTGGATTAGACCAGCTCAGGGTTTGAGGAGAATTATGCATTCAGTATCTCACCTCTTACTTTGAAAGCTTTCAGTATGATAAAATGGACATTTTTATGTACTCAGTGAAAGTGCTTCTCTCCACAACTAAACAAGTGTGTGTTTCTGCACGTCACATCTTCTCCATGAGGAAGATACAGGATTCCTCTAAAGACACTACCTCTGTTTCTGTCAGGAAAAATAATAGCATTGGCAAGATTTCCTATTCAACAGCAAGTCTTCTTTCCTCACCTCTTGGAAATCATCAGGCGCAGAAAATAGCAGTCGCTGGGTCAGTCCCTCTGGAGCTCAGGTCATGACAATGCTGATGCTTTCATCAGGTGAAAGACTTGGCTTCTGCCACTGAGGCGAGCCTGCCCTTGTACTAGTTCTTGCCCTTGCACCATCACTGGTACTTGACTGTCAGTCAAACCACACCAGAGGCACACGCACAAACAAAAACTAAAATTTTGGGGTGGAAGGGGAAGTTAATTTTCAGCATCTCCTTAATTTGTCTTGTGGTTGCACTGTCACTGCTACATGTAAGGGAAGAGGAGAATAAAAAGTTGGCTCTTCTGACAGCAGCATGCACATGGGTCAGTGTAAGGCAAGTGTAAAACCACTGCCCAAACCCCAGTCTGTACAGCTCTTGCATTTGGCAGGAGAATAGGAAACACAGTTCCCCACAGCATTTGTTTTGACATTTTAAGCATCTGATTTAGTCAAAAGCAATGAAGGAAAAGTTGTCCTGGCACTACTTGTAGCTGAGAAGAGTGTGTGGTATGGAATTCATACAAAATATTGATATTCAAAACAGCCTCAGTTCTTCTAAGGACCTAACATGCTCTCAGGCCACAGCTGTAATCTAATCTGGCTAGAAGATGTCCGCAAAAAACATGAAATGCCACAAATAAGATGCTATAAATGCTACTTGATCACTGAGTGTAGCTTTTAAGGCCTTGTCCTTTTACCTTCCTGGAGATGAAATTATGAACAGCTTCTAACAAAATGCTGTTTGCTGCAACCTGAATGAGTTCTGAAAATACAGTATCTCTTCTTGGAAGTTGTAATAAGCTTCCAAAACAGACTTCCTAAAATCAGGTAGTTCAATTCCTCAGGAGGAGGAAAGTGCTTGGGATGTTAAGATGACTGGTTATTGAAGTCTACATACACTATTTATCTGAAATCTTCTAAATCCGTTATAGCATGGTAGACCTAAGTTCCATAGACATCCAAACAGGGTCATGTGTCAATCTACTCCTTCTTCTTTCCAGATGCTCCTTTGTTTGTTTGGTTTGTTTGCTTTTTCTTTGAGAAAGTCCATTTCAAGTTTCTCTAATCTTTTTGACCTCCAGTATGCATGGGCCATCAGCTGTAGTAGTCTCTTTTCGGCACTCAAGTGTTTGCAGAGAAGTCCATAGCCTGCCCTCTTCTCCTCTAGTTATATAATAAACATCTCAGTAACTGTGTAAACATTGAGTATCCATAAATGATTGCAGAGCAGCTCCAATCCATCACAACAGGATCTTGATAAGGCTAAAGCTTGTCTATGTGAGCTGTGCTGTAGCAGAGTTTCTTGACTACAATGTTATTTGTCACGTGAACCAGCCATTACACTAATCCTGCGTTTCTTGTGCATCCAGCACTCTCACTGAAACCAGTATCTTCATGTGCAAAGAATGAATAATGGAGTTTCCATTTCTACAAGAAGTGCTCTAAATAAATCCATTTAAAATTCCATCAGAAGTCAAGATAACAATGTTCGTGGCTGGGGTGGTGCATTGTAGCCATGTCCAATATCAGAGAGCAAAACACTTCTGGATAGTAGGAGCTGAAGTTGATCTGCAAATGTTGTGTGAAGCTGCTGCTGCCTGAGAACCAGTACAATAGTACTGACTGGTAAGTGCCAGAAGACAGCATGCAGATGATTGCAGGATGTGCAATGGTGCCTTGTTGCCATGCACCTCCACGGCACTAATGCTAAGCTCACCTCTGCTTTTGATGAGTGCAAGTTGCTTTGAGACACTACGTTCGGTAGCATGCCATGGGGATGAGGTGCTCTTCAATGTCTGAGCAGAGAACAGAAATTACAGCTTTGAAAAAGCTTCAAGATAAAAAATAGCCTCTAAAGAAAGCCTGGATGTGGGAATCAAAGTGCATCTAGTGACCAAACCAGAAGTGACCACATTGTTCTTTATGTTGCACTTATCACTAGGTTGCTGGGAGTGATTTCAGCCTTAAAATGTCTGTGTAAATGTTTTTTTTCAAAGATCCTTGGTCACTTCTCTGAGCAAATCTAGTCTTAACCAAGCTATGAAGAAGTATTACTTAACTTAAAGATATCAAAAAATGTTTTGTGTAGTTAAGCCAAAACGACGGAAGATTAAGTTATGGCAAATAACCATGTTAAATGAGGATCAGGTTGCTTTCTTAATCAAATAACTTTGCCAAATATTTACTAAAATAGGACAGACTCTTGTAAAAGTATAAATAGTTTGTTAGTTATTTAAATAAAAGATCCTTACAAACCTTATTTGGTATGATTCTTTGATAGTGTTTATGAGGAGTTTTTTAATAGCAGGATTTCCATTGTGATTTTTCACTAGTAAAAAAGCAGTAACCTTTTTTCTTTTTTTCTTTTTTTCTTTTTTTTCCTTTTTTTTTTCTGTCAAAGTAGATTTTCCCTATAAAAAATTGATAGCAAGCATGTTACTTAGTAAATTATATGTTACAAACACTCCATACACGAACTGTACCACTAAATAAATATTTAATTAGAGAGGATGTTGCCAATTGTGAGATTCGACTAGATGTTTTGTTTCTGTATGGCAACTTGTAACCAGCAACTTCTGAGTCCCTGATAAGAAAGTACTTAGAAACACAGGGAGGAGAGGGAATGTTCTGGAAGAGAAAGCTTGCAGTCTTTTGCCCAGACATGTTCTTTGTGCATGCTTCTATTTTGCAGGGCAGGATATATTCAGAACAGAGAAGACAGAATTTTTTAATATACATGATAATATAACATGAGTTTTGAGAGCAAACGTGCACATTTTCAGTCTCCCTGATGGTGCAGAGGTAGGAGTGTCTGTATTCACGGCTTGCTCAGTCCTGTTGTGTACAAGTCACAACACATAAAAACCAACCAACCAAACAAAAAAACTAAAAGAAGTTAAAAATAGAAATTACTCTCCCACAGTGTAGAAGTCCTGCATAAGGAAGTGTAAACACTTGGGCAGTGAAAGATAAAGTGTAATTACAACTTGGGCACTTCTTTGTATGTGGGGAAAAAAGCAGAATTATTTGATTAGGTCTCAGTGCTGTAGGTATTAACACCCCATATCCAGCGTAATTACAAAAGGGATGGCAATGGGGAAGTGGTAAATGTTACCAAGTATGAATGGATGGGGTTCAGAAAGAAACCCTGATGAACAGGTTAGGCAATGATTGTTCACCAGAAGGTTAACCTGAATCATCTTCTCAGTTCTCCTCTGTCTAGTATATCTCAAGATGTAGCAACAGTAAGACCATGGTCCATCTTAGCTGAATGGAGGGTTACTTGTGATAGAAAATGTCACATGAATAAGGTTGGGTTGTGTTGGATAGAGATTAAAACAGACTCAGCAATTTTTTCAGACAGTCTGTGTATGAAAAGCAATTTGGCCTGAAATCTGGAAGGCTGAGCTGTCTGGCTGCAGATTTGAAAATAGTGCTATGTCTGTGTAAGTTTTGCTGCTCTTTTTAGGTTTCTGATTGAGTAAGCTGTAGTCGTGATGGTGAGTGCTCACATTGGTTATTTCTTTGGCTCTGATGGAGAATGGTCATGAGAATATGTTTTACCAACACTCTCAGTTTGTGTTTTCTACTTTGCCTATTTTTATCCAACCTTGCTCAAAGCATCTCTAGGAAGTAGGTACACATTGCAATGAAGAATTGATCACATGTGTAGAGACATTAATTTCTTTCTTTATGTGAAAATGGCCTTGTTCCAAAGGGATTTCAACACAGGACACCATAGTAAGTGCTGGAACTACTGGAAGTGACTTAGTCCAAGAAAGGATGGAGCCTTGTGTCGTCCAGGCAAGGTCAGAAAACCAACCGAAGTCCCAGCTGCAAGCCACCAGAAGCTGGAACCGTGAAATAAAATAAAATGAGCAGCCATAATTTTACCAAGGCCTCAGCCTGAGGCTCTGATTGTCTGCACGTCATAAGAAGTATTAGGATATAACATTATTTTCTGTTGAAGACCAAAAAGATCACTGATATGGCCATAAAAAAAAATGTGGAGTATGCTACATTCCTGAAAAGACTTGTGGTCACCCAACAGGAAAATGAAGCTAGCTAAGAGCTAGACTGCTATCTAACTTGGAAGCATAATCTCCTTTAATATTGTTTTTAAACTATGGAAGTATTCCAGATACGTAATCAGATGATTTGAGTCCAAATGATATCTAAGCAAGTGAGGCAATAAAGAGATTAACCATAGATGAAGCAACTAAAAACATGTCAAACAATTGAAAAACGACTAGTAGAAATAGAAACAAACATAAGAGGTACAAAACCATAGCAACAGTCAGTGTTGCTGGTTACAATAAGCTTGTATTAACTGGAAATAGAACTAAGTAATGCAAGCGGCTGCAGAATAAAAGATAAGGGTAGTTTCAGTGTTTTCTGTTGTAAACTGTGCCATTTATGGAGGAATCCAGCAGAAAACAATGCAGTTTAAACAAGCAACATAAAAAGATGGGACAAGCTAATTCTGTGAACAAAATGTATTCTACATTTAAAACTCTTCAGTGAAAGAAAATACAAAGCGTTAGCAGTTTGTGCTTAACGCAGCAAATACTGCTGGTGCGAGCAGATTGCACAGGATCTTTCCTGCACAAACATCTGCAGAACAATCCATCATGATTAAATGGCAATCTTTAACCGCTGACACTGTTTATGTGAAAGGTGATTCCAGTGCTAAAGCTGTGTGGAATATAATGGTAAAGCAAAATGTCTTTTTAGCAGGAGAAAGGAGACAAGCAGTAACAGCAAACTTACAATGGTTGAAAATGAAGGGGGGGAAGGAAAAAATCAAAACAACCCTGAAAATAAATAACAGGAAAGAAAGTGAACATCAAGATTGTGCAATTCTGTTAATGTGTTTCAAGGGCTTGGGAGTTTGCCAGTACTATGTACTATATGGCTCTGCTGCATCAGATTTTAAAGCATGAACGTGCCTTATACCTGTGTTTATTCTCAAAAAGCTGAGGTCGTGCGTGTGGAAATCCAGCTGGGCGCTGAAGCAATGCTTCAGGCTTTGTGCTCACAGCTTTCCTAGCGTGCTCAGGAGTGGATTTCTTACAGTCTTGTACTGTACTTGCATACATGCTACAGATGGTCCCTTTGTGGGCAACAAATTTGAGTCTCTCTTCTATCTATGAGCCAGCTATTAATAAATCTTACAGGTTTCTACCCATTAACAGATTTGATAGAAAAGGTCAAAAGTGGTTTTGGTTGGGGGTAAGCAAGTGCTAGCTGTACAAAAAGCACAGTTGCTAAACCCTCCTTACTGTAGGAGACCAGACTAAAAGGTAAGGCCCACTAATTAATGCAAGGAGAAGTGTATCAGTTGTTTAACTGAAGGGTGTGTTGAGCTGAGTGAAAGAACATGTTGGACAGGGGAATGAACGGCTGGAACTCATTTGATTGTAACACTCAAAGCTTCAGACAATAGCGTCAGAATTTCTACAAAGCCGAGGAATTCTCAAGAGCCTGTACTCATCTGCTGACTTGAATGAAATAGTGGGAAGAACAGCATCAGCCAAATGACTTTAATCTAGATTTGCTCCAGCAAATACTATTCGATGAGACAAATTCCAGAATAATCACTATAAATAAACTATTTGGATAGCATTGATTCCTGTCTTCTATTAGAGCTCTGTATGCAGTGTTCCACTGCACACAAATGCAAATATTTGGTAGGTACACTATGTTTTGACAAAAAAAAATTGCAGAAACACACCAAAGCAGGCTAAAACCTGTGTTCTCTATATGAAATTGAGGCAGCACACTTATTAAATGATTTTATTTTAATTGATAGAAATCACAGCTACTGGGGAACTACAGAGATGGGAAAGCCTGAAACAAACATGAAAAAGTACAGCATCTCTAGGCATTGTAGTGCCCTATAATGGAGGAGAGGCTTCTTGCATATTTAATTTTGTGTGGAAACTCTTACTTTACAATCTAGGTAAAACTGCTTTGCTGTCTTTCAAAGATGAAGATAGATGGGCAAGTGGCCTGCTTCTAAACCACCTTGGCAATATTGTTATGTTATCCTAAAGTCCAACTGTTAAATCAGCTATTGCTGATCTGAATCTCAGCACCAACATGGCTGTAGTTGTAGTACCAGCCAAAGAAAAATTTCTAGCAAAATGTGAGTCAAAAGCATTGAGAAGAGCAGAAGAAATAATCTGTATTTTTAAAAATCACAAACAAGAACTGAAGTAGATACATATGCTCCATGTATACATGGGCTGGGATTTTGATGTGCCCTTTTTTAACAGCTGAGAGTTATCCATGAATAATGGATTAAATGAACTTGAAAGTATGGCTTGATACTTTGTTTTTCTAGCAAAATCAATTAGAAGAAATTCCTGGCTCTCCCACACCCTAGCCTCTTCATCTCCCCTGTGCTCTCCTTATAGTTCCCTGTCCTTTTGGCTGTGCTCTTGCAGTTGTTGATGCAGTTGTTTGCTGGTCTGCCTCTCTGAAGTGATATACCAAAGTTTCCAGTTTTCATAGGATTGACTTTGCAGGAAGATCAAAAAAGCAGCTGTGCCAGCGTGAGAGAAGAGGGGAGAAGCAGGTCAGGGGATGATCATCTGAAGGAGGGGTCCTCTTAAACCATGTGTGTTTCTGGAGGAAAGATGTTATTGCTGCATTCTTCAGGTGCTGTATCTCAAGTGTTTGAAGTCTGTAGATTACTGTCACAATCTAGAAGGTAAATGTACTGAACTCTACAATTGCTAATACCATTTTTTTAATTCTTAAGTGATCCTACAAACGATTTGAGGAAACTCACTAAAAGCTGTGTGCTGTATTCTGGCCATAAGGATCTATGTAATTTCTCCCTAGGACATAGAGATTATCCTTCAATTCCTACTTTATTTAATTTTTAGCTTGAAACTGAACTACTGCTGGGGACCACAAATAGCTCAGTCAAGTCTATTCTGCAAAGAGTCTCAGAGCAAAGAAATTAAGAGATTAGTCATGCCAGCTTGCCAGGAGGCTATTGCCTTATACATAATATAAAAATTTCAAAGCGGAACTTCAGAATTATAAAACTGTGCACAGTTATAGAAATACATTAATAGCAGCAACAGCAGAAGGCAGAAGTGAGTCAATGTTGGAGTCAGCGTTGCCCTGCAAAGCCAGGAACTGATAGCCGAAAAAAATGTTGCTGCTTTGTACTTCAGATTAAAAATGTACTGTCGGGCAATATTGTCCTGTGATGGCTGAATCACCGTGTACTCTGACATGTCAAAACCACGAATGTCTTGTTCAAAAGAAGGTTTTTATTTGAAAAATCTTTGTCTTCTCTTTAGCATCTAAGAGGAGGTGGCTTGCATAGGGGAAGCTGTAGCTAGCATAGGAAACCTGGACTGAACTGCAGGTTCAGTGGCCTGAGCCTGGAGATGAGGCAGTGATCCTGGCTTTTCACATCTCCGAAGTCTTCTGGTTGTTCATGACAACTTCAGAAAGATGAGGTTTCTGTGACAAATGTGTGTGTGCTATATACATCGATAGGTGGGGTAAAGTAGCCTAGTCACTGTGAGGGGAATGAGGAAATAGAGACCGTTCCTCCCGTGGTAGCTGCTGCATGTAGAAGTGGGCAAAATGGGTTCCTTAATGTTTGCTGGTATCTTATTTAATGTAGATCAAAATAGTTTTAATAACACTAGCAAGGGAGATGGCTAATCTGTGGAGCTTCTGCTCTGGTTTCAGTGTCTCTGTGTTTCTTCTAAAGCCTGGAATTTTTTCTCTTTTTTCTCTCTTTTTTTTTCTCTCTTTTTTTTTCTCTCTTTTTTTTTCTCTCTTTTTTTTTCTCTCTTTTTTTTTC
>WUAM01000280.1:3412108-3434733 GCA_024336885.1 Actenoides hombroni
AAAGCTATAAAAGATAATTTTAATTATTGTTATTGGTGAGATTTATTATTTTTTTAACTAAAAATGAAAATGTTTCGTAGTACACTTAAATGCCCCATATTGCATTTCTGTCTATCTGGGGCATATTCCTGTTATTCAGATTGCTTGCATTTATATGTGTGCATTCATCCCTGTGATGGATGATCATCTGTGCAGCTGAAGTGTCTGGGGAACCAGTCTGTTTCAGCAAACTCAACCAGATAGGAAAAGAAGAATCTGCACATTGCATATCACTGCAACTCTCACATATGAAGGGAGCAAATAATTTAACTTTTTAAGATAAATGCTTAGGCTTTCTTCCATTAATTCCTCTTAAATGGATCATTTAACTTGCTTCTTTGCTGCATGCTTCAGAAACTAGGAAGGACTAGAAAATACTTTTTTAAAATATTTTTTCACTGGGACAAGAGTTGAGCATCTTGTGACCCTCTTACCTCTTCCTCCCAATGACGTGTATCTGCAGCAAATTTTTTTTGGGGGTGGGGTGGGGGTGGGGGGGTGGAAGTATTTTCAGTGTAACTTGATTAACAAGGCAGTTACTGTGTATCTGGAGCACCAGCAAAGGATCCATGTGCCAGTTTGTCTTTGCAGTCAATAACCTTTTGCAGGAATGCTCTCATTTATTCAGAGACTGCTTACATAGTTCTGGGATAGACTTCTTTTTTTTCTTTTAAACCAGAAGATCTTGCAATCTATTTCACAACCACCTTTGTCTCCTATACATGTTGCTTGCCAACTGTAATTAGTGGACTGAGTTTTATAGGCAATGCATGAGCATGTTCTCTATATACGTCCTAATTCTGGCAAAGGTTGCATTGCCCAGGCCTCATGACAAGTTACATTTCTGTGTGAAATCCTAGCCTGTGTGTGTGGATTGAGCAGGATGTTGAGATGGCTGTTGGAAATTTATCTTTGAAGCTTCATTGCAAGGCAGAGTATGTTGAAACTTGTTATACTGCTTCTGGAGTGGGTGCAGTTCATCCAGTTAAATCTGAGTCTGTCTCTTGCTCTCTTTTTATAGTCTAGGTTCCCTAAGGTAGTGGGAAGTACCTCACTGCAAATCTATCTTGCCAAGCACTTGGCAACTAGACCTTCTCCCCCACAAGGGAATTTTTATCTTAAGTAGATAACATCCATTCGGAATAACCTGACACTTCAGGCTAGAAAAGGGCAAAGAGTTTTGAAGAACAGTTTGGAGATTAAACTCAAGTATTTGTAAATCATTCATTTCTAGACAGTGTGGATACTATGTCATTAATGATTAACATGTCAAAGAGTGTCTTGTAACAATCTTAACTATATTTTTCACCTTCTTTTGTATTTTCATCCTGGCCTGCTATTGGTTTAATGTGGCATTTTATGATATTTGGGTCAATAATAAGGTTATGAAAATGTTTTGTACCTGTGTAGCACACAAATAAATATATCTGTATTTCATTTTCAAGAAATTTACATGCTTTATTTGAATCAACTAGATTGCTAGAGTTTGAGAAGTACTTTTATGGCTGTGTATATGTTACAGAAATCTGGCACCTGAGTCACTGTTTGCAGTGTGTGCATACCAAGGAGCACGTACCAGGAGAGCAGAAGTGCCAGCAGAATTAGAGGCCTGCAGTTGTTGCTGGTCAGCCCTGTAAATCTGCAATACTGCAGAGTCAGCACCAGCCCTGGTCGAGCAGAAACCTAAACATCTGTTTAACTTTAGGCATGTGCTTAAGCTTCTTTGACATGAGCTGCTAAGTAAGGGGGATGTGTTTGCTTTTAATCAGTAGTCTGAGGGCTTTACTTCACAAGGTTATGCTTTGGAAGCACTTTTCAAGCAGGATGGAGTTTGTTCCTCCAGCCTGCCTTTGCCTAGAAGGGTGAGATGCAAGTGTGCAGTCCCAGAATTTCTCCCCTCCTTTTCTTTCTCTCCATGTGCTAAGTTCTCCAAACTGGAAAAGGAAGGGATGGAGATTGCAGGGCTGCTTGGTGCACACCTGCCCCAGCATACAAATATCTTAGAAAATGCTTAGTGTTCTCATTTCACTTCCAAATGGTGTGGTGTGTTCAGTAATGCTTCAGTGTGTAGGCTGACCAGTATTCCTGCAACTATCTGAGGGACTCTGGCTGCGAAAACTTGCAGTGGCTGTGTTCCTTTACTCCTCCAATCTGTGGAAATAAATAGCTCTTCCTTTTGGATTGAATTCCATTCCCATTTAATTTTATTGCTGCTCCTCATGTGTGGTTTCATCTATTTCCTTCTGCTTTTTGCCTGTCCAGACTCTTTCTGTACTCATGCTGATTATTAGCTGGAATAGTCTGTGTATGTTCATTCTATATGTCAGTCTGTTATGAAGTCCTAAATTCAAATCTCAGTAGTCCTAGCTCTTATGATATCAGGGTCAAAGAAAAACCTTCCCATAAGAACTGTGGCTGAAAATACTTGGAGGAAGTTACATTCTTGCCGTGAAATTGATGTGATATCTGAAAAGCTACTGGCCAAATAGCACTAGTCTGCTGTAGCCTTTCAGTTGAGCTCTGTTCTCCCAGACAGTAGAAACTGTTGCTTTGTTCCACCCCAATGAAGGAATTTGGAGGCCTCTTCCGACTCTTTGGTCATCAGCAAGTTTGGAAGAGTTGTTAAGGATCTCACCTGTGCTTGTGTCTGGTATATGTAATCGCATGTTATAAATTTTATAAGCTCTTTTTTTGGGAAGGAAAATGTGGAAGTCAAAGGAAGGGGGTGGGAGGGAGGGAAACACCTTTTGCTTACTGCTATTTAAAAGGACTTAATTCTGAACCAAGGGAAATAAGTCTTAACAACAAATGGTATGTGTCTGTTAACAGACCAACAGGAAGATCTCCCTCTGTGTGTGTATGTTAATGACTCATTACAGTTTGTTTGATGGGAATTGGAATTTATTGTGGTATCTGGTAACATCCATCTTTCAGTTCTTCATCTGTTTTGATAAGGAAAACATCTTGTGTTGCTGTATCCAGCTCTGTTCCTCCTGATAAATAAGCTGCATATCTTTGAGCCATCTATTATCCACTGTTTTGTCAGTTTTATAAACTGGGCAGTATTAGTGGGAAGAGAAAGGGTGAGTTGATGCTTGTATTGTGTGCGGGGTCTGACGGTACCAGGGGGTCAGCAGGCTGCTCCTGCTAAGTGGGGGGCCAGGGAGGGTGGCTGAGGGGGACACCCCACCAGAACACTTCTCAGCTCCCAGAAACCACCACCTCAAGAGCCTGCAACTGGCAGAGCTGCTCCTCTGCATCCGCAGCTCCCTTGCTCAGTCATCCAGGACACCTTTTGAACTGTGCCAGCTGTAGGGCTTTTGGGACCAGGAGCTGACCCTGCCCCAAACACTGAAACTAACAGAGGTAGTTCAGCACTACATCGTCACTTTCTTCCACCCCTTCCTTAGCAGACTTCCAGAAAGTGATGAGCATGGGATGCCGGCCATCCAGACACATAAAACTAAGAGAACAAGCACAAGCATCTAGAGAGACCTTCTAGTACCTGAAAGGGGCCTATAAGAAAGCAGGGGAGGATTTATTCACAAGGGTTTGTAGTGACAGGACAAGGGGCAATGGATAGAAAAGGGTAGATTTAGGTTAGACATTATGGAAAAGCTCTTTGATATGAGGGTGATGTATCACTGGAATAGGTTGCCCCGAGAGGTGGTGGAGGCCCCATCACTGGAGACATTCAAGGCCAGGCTTGATGAGGCTCTGAGCAGCCTGACCTAGTTAGAGATGTCCCTGCTTATTGCAGGGGTTTGGACTAGATGACTTTTAGAGGTCCCTTCCAACCCAATATGTTCTGTTGTAAAAGAGCTGACTTACCCCACCCTCAGCACCTAACAGTGCTTTTTGAAACAGACGTGCACATACAAACAAGGCCGTGAAGCCATCTCAGGCTGCTGCTGATCAGAGTTGTCCTGTTCTCTGAGAGGTGAACATCCCTCTCACACTGTCTGTAATGATTGTAGGTGTGTTTCTTGTTGTGATACCCCTGAATTTTTCTTTTGACCTCTTACTTAATGTAGTCCTAATTTTTACAGAACCCTTTGTCATAATTTGGAGGAAAAGTATGTGGAGGAATTTTTTTTTCAAACTCCAGTTACTTTCACCGAAAGGTACAAAATAAACTTACTGGGATTAACCTAAACAAGATATACTTGGTTGAATCACAGCACTGAATTTCTCCACTGGATATTCTGAGGCTTCTTTGAACGTTCCAAATTAGTATTTTCCTTGTGCTGATACTAGCAATAGGGGATGAGTGACATTCATGTTTGAAAATTGTGTGGTAAATCTAATCTTCAGTTTTGCACACCAAAGCTTACAGTGTACTGAGGCACTTAAACCTGATGTGTAGATGTAGCTACAATTTAAACATGTGGTATGTCTCGGCATTTCATGGCCCTGATATATAAATATTACAGGGTTAAAACCATTGATTTGTAAGTGTGTTGGTGTGGCTACCTCTTTTGAATAATTAGTACATGATAAAATAATACCATCTCACAAACTGTGATTATGGTCAGTCAGCACTTGAAAAATAGTTGGTTTGACAGAGTAATTTAAATTTTTTTACCAGCATGTTCAGATTACACTCTCACCTCCAAGTATAATATATGTAGTCCTAAAGGTGGTGTGAGAGCAGGAGCTGTGTTGTTCAGCAGCAGTCAGCTGAAGAGGTACAATAATGTCCTACTAAATTCGTTAGGATCCAAAATGGCTAGAAACAGTAGGTTTTATCAATTGGCTTTATGTGCTCTATGAAATTTGTAGGTAATGATGGGAATGTTTCAAGAAAGAGCCCTAGATTAGGTCTCACTTGATAAGCTCTGAAGGAGGGCCAGGGAATGCAGTTCTGGAGCACAGTTGGTCCAGTACATTTGCATCTGTGTCCAAACTAACTTACCAGGGATTCTGCAGTCCTTGTTTTGCTGGCTGTTAGGAGATTTAACATATCTGAGTTATAATGCATCAAATTAATTGAATCATTGATTTTTAGCAAAGAAAAAGCATAGCAATCAGAAGGTAACTTGAACCTTCCCTCCCATAATGGGCTGCCTGTGAGTATTCCAGAATATTGTGATTTTTACAAAGACAACTGGGGTAAATACCCATAAATTCAAACTATATATTGTTTTTTCATGAAGCAACTGCAACGAATGTGACTCAAGTTATAGAGCTAGTTGCAAGCAGACCTACAATGGAAAACATATGCCAAATTGTATATGTGAAGGATCCCAGCAGGCAATAATTGCTTGGCTATAAGCTGTGTGCAGAACAATTCTGTGCCCTGGTGCATTGTCCATAGTAAACTACTCTAGTTCAATCCATTAAACCAAAAAGTACTAAAGGAACAAGAAGATCTCTGGTCTGAGTCTGGTACCCCACCGCAGTAAGTCAGCTATCATAGTCCACTCACCTCCAGGTTGTGGAAGCAACCCCACAAGTAGCTAAGGCAGTCTATGTGAGTGTTCTGGCAATCAGAAGGCAGAATAACTTTGGGGGGAGTTTAGAAAGTGACTTCGAAACAAATTTTGTAGCCAAATATAAATCTGGTGAAGGAAAAATATATTCATTTGTTTATAGAAGCAAGAAGAAGGCTGGCTATAGCATCTTGTGTCCACCGAGTACAGTGTTGCTGTCTCACTTCAGCACTTTCCTCCAGTGTAAGACAGAGAGACGTGGAGACACACAGTAGAAATTTCAGCAGAAGTTAGACTGCCCTTTTCATTTGAAATTGGTATTGTCAGGCCAGGTGAGACAAGGCTACGGACAAGAAAAAATGAAAGGCTCTAGAGAACTCTGGAATTTCTTACCTACACAGCCAAGTCCAAGTGAGGGGGTTTTGATAAGATAACAGATCCTTGAAACAAGCAAATGGACAATAGAAGAGAAGTAGGAGTTGAGAGAGGATTCGTATGACACTTGGAAATACAACCAATCGGGGGTTTGCACATAATGCACAGGAATGTTCAAAGCAGCAAAAGATTCATTAAAGTCAACACAGTGCAGGAATCTGATCCTCTGGTAGGATTTTTTGGGGGGAGAGGTGGTGAGAGGAAACAGGAATGGAAAGTACAAGAGACTTTAGCTAATGAGCAGCCTCCTGCTAGACATGACCTGTGGCTTTCATTTAACCAAATCATATATCCTTTCATCATAAAATGTTAATTTTCTTCAAATATTCCAATTTTTAGGCTACATCCCTATCTCTACACATTAAAAGGTAAAACTAATTATGCATTACTTGTTATAAGTTGTTTATGCCATATGAAAGAAATGGATCAAATAGATGCTTTAGAAGTAAAACGCTTCGTAGCAGTAATACTTTGGAAATAAATGTTTAATTAGGGCTAAGTTTAAAATTCGACTTTCCTGAAAACCATGTAAGAATGCAAGAAAGCAAATAACATGTAACAAAACCACCCTCTTCCCTGCCATATCCCCACAGGAGGATTAAAGTCTTTCCATAAATGGAATAAATAATTCTCTGGGGATACTCAGGAATGCTTATAGTGGTTAGTTTTTAATATGGTAAAACACAGCACTGTATAGGGACAATATTCTTTCAGAGTCAAAGGACATGAATTGAAAAGGGCTTAGTGGCAGAATTAAGTATACAACAGGCACATTTAGAAACCATGGGTTATGCTGTACCTTATGCAAAATATCCATTTTACTGGATCCATAGCTCAGTAGTACCAGAAGTTTTTTTGTTACCAGAGTAACAAAACTTTATATGATGGCCTTTGTAAGTGTATGATCAGAGGGACTACCCAATTCCCCTGCACTGTGTGCAGGCTGCTGATTTAAATATTTACTACCCCTTGAATTGGCCAGCCAGGAATGCAGCAGCAGAAAGGAGTATGAACCACATACGTATTGCCACTGACCTGGTACATGTTCTGTTTTCTGGAAAAGACACAAGAGGAATTTGCAGTGAACATGCTGTGGCTACAGTAGGGGGGAAAAATCATAATGTGCATTAAAAAAACCACACAAAAAATCCCCAACCAAACAACAAAAAGCCCCCATTTACAAATGTGCTGCAGTAAGAGCATCACTTGAGTGATGCCTTGGAGAATTGTCCTTGCTATAAGCCTCCCAGTGGAGATATATTGTTTCATTACAGAATAGGAATCCATGAAGCCATTAAGTACTAATGTCATTTAAAATGCTGTTGTTCTATTAAGTGGCTTCAAGGGTTAGTCATTTTCTCCCCATAGACAAAGTGTCTTTGAAATGTGGTGATAAAAATTTGGTTGGTTGCTTTGTTTGGGGTGGGGTGTTTTTTTGTTTTGTTTTGGTTTTTGGTTTATTTTTTTTACTTCCATTGTCTTGTGAACTCTGACTGCAGAGGAAAATTTCAGGTGTGCCCTGCTAAATGCAAATGCTTTATTTTACATATGTCATCTAGTTCAGAAGATCATACCTGTTCATCACCAACAAATATTTCAGACAAGCTCTGAAGGCTTTTTCGTTCTCTTTGTATTTTGCTGACTAGTAGCATGTAAGGGTCAGAAAGATGCTAGGAAAGTAAACCATCTTTGCAAAGGCAGTAATTTTTTGCTCGGCAGTCATATAAAAAAAAAAAAATGTTTCCCTGCAGCCAGAACAGGTTACAAAGCTCATTGTGTGTTTGATGTGCATTTTATTCCTGCATAACCACAATACACTAATTGCTAGAACACCCACGTCAGGGGCATCCTGGAATGAAAACCTCCCTGTTCTATGTTGATGTCCAACATAGCTCCCAGCCGTACGAATTTGGCTGGATATTGGGCAGTTATGGAAACACTTCAGGATCCCATCACACCTGAAGACCTCAAGAGGCCACTCAAGGATTCAGGGGAACCTTTTGCACCTGCCCAGGAAGTCTTGGCTGTGTATTGGTCTCACGTTGCTTTTATTTTCTGGAGAGCGGGGAATGTTTAAACTGTAGGTATCACAAATACATAAAATAAGGAGGATACTAAAGAGTCTCACAGAATATTGATGTTCCGTTTATTACCCACATAGTATTTTGCTTTGAATAAACACTTAATTGAATCCAATCTCAAAAGTGATAGGTCTACAAACTCAACGGAATTTTGAATTTCATTTTTTTTCCCTTATTATCAGTATTATCCAAAAAAACTTCGTTGTTGTTTTGCAGGTTTTTCCTCAGGTAGGCTTAATAAGATGCCCTCCTGTTTTATAATTTTCATGTACAACTAGGAAAAATACCATAAACTTAACACATGTAACAATTTCCTCACCTACGCTGACTTAGTATTGAGAATAAGCTAGTCTTTGCTATGCTAGATGCCCAGATGTATTTAGATTAGCTCCCAGCATTCCATTCTCGGGATTCTAGGTATCAGTTTTTCTTCATCTTTCCAAGTCCGTGCTGGTTTTTGCTGCCATTTTTGGTTTCTTTCCAATTTATTAATATCCTTGTCATAGCATAGTGCCCAGAACTTAACAGTAATGCAGCTGTAGCCAATGTCATTTCTTAGCAGAGTTTTTTCTAATTGCAACTCTCATGATAGCAGATTCACATGCAGTTTAGAAAAACCTAAAATCGTGTAATTATACTTTAGAGGAATCTTGATATTTGACTCTTACCTCTGGCTTTGGGAGATCCTTAGAACCACAGGAGCAGAATAGTCAGTGCCAACCACTGCTCACCTCTTGTTATTTTTCTTGATTCTCTTACTTCCCTCCCCCCCCCTCCATTGAGAATCCATTATATCTTAATTCTGGCTTTTTTTTTCTCTTTTGTAGAGTGCTACAAAAAGTGATTCTTAAGCATATGCTTGTAAAACCACATTTTTCTGTTCTCTTTATCCTTTCACTGAAAAAAAGAAAAAACAAATCTCTCCAGGTTTTAGATAAATAGCTGTCTGGAGGAAGGACTGACAATGGGTTCCTCCAGCTTGTGCTGGAATTTACTGACCTTAGAATTGTTCCTTACAGAATTTTACTTACCCATAATGTGTTGGTAAAAAAACCATTAGCAATGATTTTCCCTTTTTGGCTGTTAAACTTAAGCAGTCGTTAATTGCTGTAGTGCCTGCTACAAGGAGCTGCTCAATGCTGTGGTTAGGGGGAAAGCATAAAAAGCTCAAGTCATCTAGAAAGTTCACAATAGATAGTTGACATATTTTTGCTTGTTGTCAGCTAGTGCTCTCACAAGACCATAGACAGCATGAGTGAACGTAGGAGGAAACAATACATCTGCAGACACTGGCAGACAGCATTGCTTGCCAAATTTGGCCACAGTTCCTTTAGATAAATAATTTCTCAGTGACGTGCTGTGTTGAAATTATATAAACAGCAAAAATTACTAAGACCTGGGCCCCAGGGTCTTGTGGGTTTCAAGATTTTCTGCAATCAATATTCTGACATCTGCAAATATTTTTCTCTAACAGCTGATGCCAGGAACAGAGCAGCATTACCATCACTTTCTATGTATTCAAGATTTTGAATGTATTGCAATAACATCTTTTCAGCCCCAGCCCTAGTCAGGACCTTTGCACTATCGTAACCACCAGCTCATATACAAAAGTTATGAAAGCAGCAAGCTTTTCTCAGAATGGCTTGTTACCTCTTATAGCAACAGCTCCTTTAGCATCTCAAGAATTGTACATTGTGTATGTAGAATATTTCAGTCTCCAGAATCATCTAGGATTTTAGAAAAACTTGTGCTGAAGAAAATGCAACTTTGCACATTGAATGTAGGGGGTTAGAGGTTATTACGCCTGTTTTTCCTTAGGATTTCTATCTCTGTGTTAAGAGTTCCCTGACAATTATAATTCCACTATGATAATCATATACACTAAAGCTAGCTGAAATGTGTTTTCTAGAACCAAGGAATTTATGTAGGAAATAAATGTGCATAATTCTTCCTGAACAGAAACACCCCACAGGAAAACCTTACCTGATTAATTTTTATAGAAGCATCTCTAGACAATCTTCTGAAGTTATAAAAACCCTTTATTTAGCAGAGATTCTTTAAAAAAAAAAAGAATTAAAACCAGTTTCTATAACAGAAATGAAGCCTGTGCATGTCACACAAGACATTCTGAAGGCAGTTTTTCTTGAATATTGATCCATGGCACTGAGCAAACTCGGGCTATGCAAAATGAGTAAACGCATTGGTTACTATTGCCTAAGTAGGAAAGACCAGACAGGAACAAAAGCTGTACTTCTAAAACAGCGATGCTTTTCTTTTGATGATATAACCTTCAGCAGTTGGCCCCTCCTCTAGCAACACTCCCAAAGTAATAACTGTTCTCTGAAAATAGCCTGAACAACATTAACATACATTGTTCCCGAGTAGTACACAGCGGATTGAAAACGGAACAGAGATATGCAAGTATGGAAAGAAAGTCTCTCAAGTACTTCCTTATTTCAGTCCTACCTATTTCAGTCATACCTTAAGGCAAATTTGTAAATTTTAAGGGAATGTCTTGAGAATTAAGCATAGAGCTTGTGAATGTCTTTTCCTTTGTAGTTTTTGATCAAAGTTAACTTTCTCAGAGAACAGGTATGTGCAGCAGTAACCCCTCAGAAATGTCTTAAGATATGACTGTGTTAGTGATGTTTATGTAATTTTTACATCTGTAAGTATTTTTTAATTTGCAGTCCAACTGTACAAGACAAAATTTCAGTAGTTCTGTGCACAGTGTGATTGTTATTTCAATGAGTGTAAATGTTGAGGGCAACAAAGTAGAACTACCTCAGTATCTCATTTCCACATAAAACATATGAAAGCAGTAATAGAATATGGTATCTTCTCAGAGTCTCATGTCTTTAAAAAAAGGATGCAGCAAAGCCTCTTTTGCAGTTATTCTTGTTGCAGGATTTAAGTCTAGTAGCTTATCAAGTAGGTCATATGCTTCATCAGGAACCTGATCCCATCCTTTCATGTCTATTGCCTTCATTTCAAAAGCACCATCACCTTCCTGAAAGCTCTTTAAGGGCTGAGTTTGTTTTTCGAATGTCTCGGGAGCACATGGTTTGTCTGCTGCCACTGGTAAAGCTGAGCCATTTACAGGCTTGCTGGGCACTTCACCCTGAGATCTCTTACAGCTGCTATTTGTTCCTCTCAACTTCTCACAGAGAGTTCTTAAGTTTTGTGCTGGGACAACTTGAGTACACAGAACTGATTTACCTAGGGGAAAAAAAATTACAGTAAGTGACACTTTGTTATACTTTCTATGCAACTATAACTTCTAAGTTTGTTTCAGAGAAATTTCATGTCTCGAATTATAACCAGCATTTAAAAATAAAAATAAAAATTAAAAAAAAAAAGAATCCAATGCCCTCACTCCTCCAAACCAGTCATGTTTTACAGCAAGTCAGAAGGATAATAGTCTCAGTACTGCTGGTTTGCAAAGTTACGTGGTGACAGGCTGTCATGCACCATCTTTTTGCGTTTCAGTGTCATTTGAACAGAACTGAAGAAAATTTGATATTCTGATTTTTACCCCTTTGTCTGGAGAATGAAAATTGACGTTAGTAACACTTCCAGGTAGCAAGTGCTGCAGCATTTGGCCTGCGAACAATTAGGCAAATGGTTATTTTATGTGTTTTGTGTGTTTTTTAAACAGCCCATCTATTGGGTTTTGTTTGGTTTGTTTTTTTAAAAGCTCTTCCTGAGGGCGGAGGGGGGAAGCAAGGTTTGCATCACCTAAATATTAAGTCATATTGACTTAAGCCTCTAGGGCAAATTTTACAGGAATAGAAGCATTGCCTCAAGAATTCTAACCAGATGCCAGTAGAAAACATTTAGTTGGCATATTTCACCTCAAGTGCCTTGACTTAGTGAAAAGCAGTAGACAGGCTGGGAAACTGATGGCATGAAGTACCCCATATACAAATTATAAAAAATAGAAAAATACAAAGCTTTCTTAAAACTCTGTGTATATATAGAGTAGTGCTTTTAGTGTTTTACATGCAGAAAGTGTTATTTATCTCCAACATTACTCCCAAAACTAAAAATACATTTAAACATAAAAAACCCAAACCAAAACAGAGATTAAGTCACTGCATTCAATAGCAGACCAAGTAGACATTTTCCCCTTTTCCCCATAATTAAGGTTTGCATACCAAAAGTTTTAGCAGCCTGAATTGTTTCTCTGGATCCACGAACTGTCATGATTTGTGCCAAAGCAGTTAGATCATCACTTGCTTTGTAAAATGGATACCGTCCACTGAGCAGTGAAAGGAATATGATTCCTGCAGACCACATGTCGATTGCTGCAATTGAAAGCAAACAGTAATAACTAAACTTGTGATCTTTATCACAAACAAAATCCCAACTTTCTTTAAAAATAAATTATTACCTGAAAAGTTTCTAATAGAAAAAGTTATATTCTGAAGTATCTCCTGACTTTGCTCATATAGATAACACTTCAAACAGTGGAAATTATTATAATTAGATTGAAGAATGATTTCCTGCTTTGATGCAGAGAGTGTGTTTAAGCTTTTCCATAGAATTTTTCATATGAGTAATGCCATTAACTTTCTGAACTCAAAATGTACCAAAACAATGTCTGAGGTTGTTTTATGCAGGGAAATGAGAGGGTGCAAAAAAATGGCTAGTTTTGATACTTTTTTAGGTTTGCTTCATGTGAATAAAACCTTTATATAAGGATCATAAATAAAAAAATGACTCATCAATGAATGCAAATCTGAATTTTCCTGAGACTGAGGCTGCCACACGTGGGCACTACTAAAGAAATTTCTCTTACTATGACCTTTGGTCCTCTCTAACACAAAGTCACTTGACAAGATAGCCAGTTTAAGAACTGTAATAGCGAGAAGTTAATTCATTGCTTTCACTGTGTTATTAAAGAGTACAGTGAGTACTCTGAGGATAGCCAAAGCATGATGGAAACTTTAATGCTGAAAGTTATGAGGCTACCTGTCTGCCATAATTTTTTGGCTCACTAAGGTGCACATTTTGAGAGATGGCAAGGGAAGGAGAGAGTCTGAAGGATTCTCAAACTCTAAGGAGAAAAAATAACAGTTGGGAAATTAAAAGCCATAGTTATTCTACTTCTCTTCTAAAAAATAAACAGTAAAATAGGTGGTAATTAATCTGAACATTTTCATTAGAAGCACTATCAGCACAAGACTTTAGAAAAAAAGTAGTATTAAGTTAAATTTGGTTGCAAAACCAGATTTTAAGTCTTTTATTAAAAAAAAAAATCAAAGTTAATATTTTGGCACAATTTACAGTAGAAAAATTGGGTAGCTTCTTCATAGTTTCTGTTAAAAAGTTTAAATATTGCTGTATCAATGTTGAATAGATCATACCATCTGTTCAAGGTGTTGTGCATCACCCTGAATATGTGATTGGGAAAGCTGGGGTCATCAAGGTCGAGAGCTTTAAAGAAGATTAATTACTTAACTGGTACTGAAATTAATTGGCATTATGTATCTGAATGGCTACTAAATCCTGGCCCTACAATTCACGTAGAGCTGGGATCATCACCAGACTGCAAGATTCTGTACAATGACACCGGAATCATGATTCCTCTCTACTCTTCTGTCTAGTGTTAGCCAGCTGGTGAGGCACACTGAGGAAAGGGGAGCAGAGGGACAAACCAAGCTAAAGTGTAACTGGACCTGTCTAATGTCAGCTCTGGAGTTTAGGTTGTATTCCTTGCACTGTGAATCTGGGTCAGAAGTACTATGGTAGCTCTGGAGAGTGTCAGCTGCATCCAGCTGGTAACTTGGTCTCAGCACAGAGACCAGAACTAGCAGTTAAGACTGGGAGGAATATAAGGAGGTGACTACCGCAGCACCCCATGGAAGTGGACAAGAAGATATGTTAGTTCAAATACAGCATAATCTCATAAATATGAGTATTAGTCTACCCCATTCTAATTAAGGCCTTTGCTCACATACTGCAGGAGCTTGGCACCACTGACTCGGTACTTCCAGGGCTGTCTGTGCCACACCCAGGGCTTTCCAGATTTACCCCTGTTTTCTGTAATCCTGCTTGCCATTACTCTAGAGAACTGAAAGCCATCTGAAAGCATTCTTAACACCAGCATGTGTCCAAGATTACCTAGGTATGTCATCTTTCTGCCTAAACTCTGTCTAGACAGATTCAGAGATTGCCTAAAACTTCTCCTGGATTTCTGGATGTCTTCTGGTCCATAAAACTGGTTGTTACAGCAACTCCAAACAGGCTGCCACACCTCTTGAAATCCCAGTTATATCCACAGTACAGATGTTGTTTCAAACAGGGATAAGCTGATCAAATGTATTCTTAAGTCTATTCTGAGGGTGTGTACCCACTATAAGTACTGAAAATTGATGATTTTCTCAAAAGGTATTAATTAAAAAAGCAGCTAAAACTTGATCTTTTATACTCCATTTTTGCAGACACTTGTATTTATTCCCCTTTTTTGTGAGTCTAAACTCCTGGTCATACACCAAAGGTTTAACAGGTAACTCTGCTTTTATTGATCCTCCATACTCTAGATAGCCACAACCTCTCCCATCCTACTTCCATCAGCTAATGCATTAACCATCCCTCTGCTCTGCCCTGGTATTTACCCAGGCTACTGAAACTTATTAACCTGATAGTTTTTAACCCTGAGAAGTTGAAAATTTAGTCAGGAAAAATAATTATATTTATAGACCAGCTATTTAAAGCACTAGCAAAAAGGGAAGAAAATCTGATAAAAAGTATTAACCAATGCTTCCTAAACCATGTTTGCATTTAAGTATGCCTGCTATGACAGCAAACTGTGACAATCTGTCTAGAAAAGTCTAAAGTATGTCCTCTCCCCAAGACTTACTCAAGATTTTACTTGAATAAATAAGCCAATAAGCCAAGAAACTTGATTAAAAATAACAGCTTTTTTTTCTTATAAAACACATCGTATTCAGCACCAGCATATGGCACTACCCCTCAAATGAATCAAGACACATTCATGTTTCAAACATACTAAGAATACTCCTAACTTGTTCTTACTGTGAACAATAAACTTGTAATGTAAATCAGGCAATGCCTGATAAATGTTAGAAGGGATGATAAAATCAACTTCACATGTAATCAAACCCCTTCCCATAAAAAAAGACAACATAATATGCACAAATGAAAAAGATCAAAAGGCAAAAAAAAAAAAGGCATTCATTTCAATCTGTTGTGTAGTACCTGTGGTCTGAGTGGGGCACTTTGTTAATACTTCTGGTGCTCTGAATCCAGGTGTTCCTGCCCTGGGAGCAACTTGCTGACACCTTGTAGTAAGAGACAAACATGATTAGAATGTAAAAGTTGATAAATAAGTTCTAATTATGGTAATACTTAATATTTTTTTAGGAATATAATTGTGTAAGATGACTAAACAGCCTAACCCTGCCTTACTCAAATTTTATAGAAGTCTGAAGTATAATTATCTAGCATGAAATTATATTGCATAAACTAATAACCTTATTATAGTATCTATTTTTATTATATTATTTAGCATAAGGTAATACAACAGAAATACTTATTGCATACTTCACTCAGAATGACCTTTTTTAGTTTCATTCAACTGCAGCATCATTTTTGCTAAAGGTTTGTTTTCACGGGAGCTTTAAAGTTGAGACTAATTAACCAAAGACAAAAAATGTACTAGATTCTTGAATGTAGATGCTCTGGCTTTGTATTAGTCCACAGCAAACTAAGATTCATTGTTTCTGAGTGTTGACAAGAATCTACTTTTTGTTAGAAAAACTAAGAAGTGTGAGATTATTTTAAAAAAGCAAAACTTCCCAGAGCTTTCTTGTATGGTTTAAAGTGCCTTCCTTCAATGGGACACTTCTCTTTTGAACATGGCAAATTCCTCATGTTTCTTACTTCTGAAATGAATTTGATATCACCATATTTTGATGGTCTGGGAAGAGAGGGACCCCACAGTTTCATGACTATGCCTAGTATGCAGAATTCTCTGCATTAATCCGTGTTCCTTAATGTATGGATAAAAGGCAATAGTGGATCATAACCAAAACTAAATGCAGAGGAATGGAGTTGAACTGAGCTATTAAGATTCTCTAACGTATCTATTATTAAAAATTGAACATTATTTTTAAATGAACAATTACAAAACAGTCACGTTTCCTTTTTATTCTACATTTCGTGATTTCCAGGATCCAAACCATTGTCATGAATTAGACCTATTAGATAACTATTAATGACAGATTCATGTATTGTCTTCTCTAAGTGTTGTAATTAACTCGAGTGGTTTTTCTACAACACATGTAGGTGGATAATTAAATACAGCAACCAAAAGTCATTAACAGTGAATGTCTCTTGTCGCAGATAGTAGTGAACCAATTATTCCATGAATTCCATGAACTACTCTTGTTTAAAAAGAGCATACTTGGTGTTTTATGGGTTGCAGAGATCAAATGCTATCTTCTGCCTACTAAATCAGCTGTCTAGTAAGTCCAAGTTTTTGAACTTGCTTGACAGCATAGCAGACAATTTTACAACATTATTGAAGCAAATTACCTTGAAAGGCAAACACTGCAGACTCTATCCGTTGCGTAACAGTCACAAATCAGGTTTGAAAGACATCCACTGGCAGTTTTCCTGGCTGCCCCATTGCTCACTGTTTTGGTAGAAATAATCTTCTTCTTTGTTACAAGCTTCCTAGATGAAACATCTATCATCTTTGATTGTTTTATAAGCTGCAATGTAGATATTTTAGAGAAGGTGACATTTGAGAAGCTTCCCTTTACATTTAGATAGGCCACTTCTGAAAATGCTAAGACCGAACAGATGCTCATGAGCAAACAGCTGCAATTTTAGAACAGAAGACAGCAAACCTTTTTAACAATATCACAACATCTATAAAACACACTGAAGTTTTCTAAATATCCTTATTTCCTCCCCTTTGGAAAACATTTTTCAGTGTTTACTGAAAACAATGTACATCAGATATTATGAAATTATAAGACAAGTATTTTTCAAGTTAGTATAATGTTTCAACAATTCTTTTGGTTCACGGTGACAATAAAAACAAGGTATATGAAATGCCACAGCAACATATAGTTACTAACTCTAATTCTACAGTAAGATGATCACTGTTGGCCAAATCCTCTAATTTAGTTGGGGTTTTCCCCTAGTCATATTAAATAGCAATTACAAAAAGTACAGAAAAATATTTAGTACAAGTTTTCTCCCCATTTTCAACTGCAAAATAAAAACAAAAAGGAAGTTCCACAGGCTAAGTATGTCTTAGTTGCACAGATACATGTGTAGGAAAAAAGATTAATTTAGCACACAGACAAGTTTAACTCGGGACACAGCTACATAACTAATTCTTTAAGAGTTTCAAAAGGAACTGAAACAGAAATGAAAAATTCTTAATGCCTTTCAACAATGACACACTTAATAATCTGCTCAAAAACTTTTAGTTCCCCAGCATCCTGGAGTAGTGTCCAGTCTTACAGAACAACCAGTTCTATATTTTTTGAAATATGCAACAGATTGCTCTTACTGATGAGTCATTCATCTTACTTTTGTACTCGAGCTCTCCTGGTATGTGGAACTATAGACATTGAAATTCCTCTCTCCAAAGACAGAGCGCTGGACAGAATGGTGCAGAGAACCCTCCTACAATACAAGCAAAAATGACAGTAAGGATCCTATCTAATGCACAGTCAGCTGGATACTGACAGTTAAAACAGTGTGAAGTGACATAAAACAAGAACAGCTGCATGGCAAGTCATTTTCAGGCATCACCTTACTGTGGATGAAGGAAACGTGGTCTAGACAGAACAGCAAACATGCCTACAAAACAGATCACACCTCAGAAGTGACCAAAGACAATCTGAATGCCATCTGTACTGCATTTGTTATGCAAGTAAGTATCTAAACATAGATGAATTATTGTCTCGGGGAGGAGTTGCACAGTACGTGTAATTTAAAAAAAGACGTAAGGCTGTCTAAATAGTAACCAATGCTAGAGTTTTATACAGCCTTTGGCATTGTATTCTATCTAACAGATAATGAATGATGCCAATAGGGTTATGTAAAACTAGCCACTTTGCTAGGAGAACTGTGACTCTGTGCATCACATGAGGACCCTGTAGGCTAGGCACACACAGCTTTTATTCAAGTACTACATCTCCCCCTGTTGGATGAAGTATTATGTGAAACGTACAAAAATATTAATAAGAAAGATTGAGAGTATTTGCTCCTCTTCCTTGTTTAAGCTGTATTTTTGAAACTGAGTTGGACTTTTTATCAGCTGCTTTTGAGGCTGACTGGGGAGCTATCTGTTTAGGTGACACTGACAGAAACCCCATTTTCCAAGGCTATGGTGGGATTATTTTGTGAGCAACTTCCCTGCTGGTCTTCAGAGGGGGCAGTTTTGAGAAGTTCAATTTTCGTATCAGGGGTTCCTTGTGCCAATCCAAAATCTACCAAGGCATACCTGAAAGACACAAATTTAGAATCTAGGAGTCACAAAATGCCCACCAATCAGTTCCATCTACTATTCATTACCTATTTACTTCCCCCCCCCCCATTTTACTCAATATGTTGCTTATCTATACTGTTGTCAACATCACAGTCCTATTTTCCTCCTCCTCCTCTTGTCCTATCTTACCTATCCGCTCAGTGTTTTTACCCTATACCCGTTTTACTTCATTGTTTCCTGTCTTAAAAAAATCCTCTCAAGTGCATACTTTGTCCAATAGTGTTAAAAAAAATATTCCCATCAACTCGTTTCTGGAGTTCTTCTAAACATACAGCTCTGAACCTTCAGTCAACAATCAAGTACAAGGGATTTGAGTCTTGCCAGATTCCCATGGGCAGAGGACAAAAGCAGCAGTGAAGACAGACAAGACTAACAATGTTGAGAGTTTTGCCAGACTTCAAGCAATATTACTAGAATTTACTTCAGTCTTCTGACAGGTAAGACTACCTTAGTTCACACTTCAGATCTGTCTTTAAAATAATTATTTTTTGCTACAATCAATACGGAGACAATTGAGCTGTCTCTGCATCTCGGACAAACTCAACTCCATGGCCCCCATGCCCAAAGTAGAGATTAAGCTCAAACACACTGGAAGAGAAGAACCACAGTACAAATTCATTTTGACAGATTTTTTAAAAAGTAACATTTCTTAAGTTTTTAAGCTTGTGGCAAAATATAATCAAATCTCTTCTACAAAATTTTGCTAAATAGAATTATAGAATCATGTAGGTTGGAAAAGACCTTTAAGATCATTGAGTCCAACTGTTAACCCAACACTGTCAAGTCCACCACTAAACTACATCCCTAAAATCCACATCTACACATCTTTTAAATCTCTCCAGGGATGCTGACTCCACCACTTCCCTGGGCAGCCTGTTCTAATGCTGACAGCCCTTTCTGTGAAGAGATTTTTCCTAATGTTCAATCTAAATCTCTTCTGGGTGCAACTTGAGGCCATTTCCTCTTGTTCTATCACTTGTTACCTAGGAAAAGAGACCCACCTCACATCAACCTCCTTTCAGGTAGTTGCCTCCCCTGAGACTCCTTTTGTCCAGGCTAAAGAACCCCAGCTCTGTCAACCACTCCTCATAAGACTTGTGCTTTAGGCCCTTCACCAGCTTTGCTGACCTTCTTTGGCCACACTCCATCACCTCCGTGTCACAACTGTACATAGCACAATACTCACCAATACAGCTATAGGACTGCTGGCACAGAAACAGTACCTTATTCTATTTCAGCTCTTCACAAAAAGCAGTTGCTTTTTACAGTCTTTAAATATTTAAACTTGCAGACAAGAAAGCCCAACCCTACTACTTATAAACATTAATTCAGTGTAAGGTGAAACCAGTCCAAATCTAGTTATCTCATCTGTATCAGTTTTACTCTATCCATGAGTAAAATTAACAATTTTATACATCACAAGTCAATATTAACTTTCTTATTTAAAAAAAAATAAATGATTTTATTCTTCTCATTCTTATTCAAAAAAGTAGTACTTTTACTCAATAGTAAAATCTTCCTTCTTTCAGGTACTTGTCACTCTGAGGTACTACATTTAAGTCTGAAAAAAATAAATTCTTTCCCTCCTCAAATCCCTAAATACAGAAAAGTTTTTTACAAATTAAAGCTAAAAAAAAAAAAAAAATTTATTACTTAAGCACATGTTATGCAGCTGGAAGGAAAAAAAAAAAACAAACACAAAAGCAAACCAAAGGCATAATTGACTGTGTTCTGCCAAGGCACACATCCCCAGATGAGATCACAATATGGTCATCTGGACAGACTTACTCTTTCAGCTGCCTGTTGTAGAGGAAGTTACTGGGCTTGACATCACGGTGAACAATACCGAAGTGATGAATGCGCCTCAACGCTTTGAACAGATTATACATGTATTCCCTCACTTCTTCAAAGGAAAGAGAATTCAAAATGTCCTGAAAGATTATTTGGATACTGTAATTATGCAACTGCTTTCAATTAAAAGGTTTACCACGCATAGAAAGTCTGGGACTCACCAAGAAGGATTCATGTTCCAGATATGGCATAACAATAACCACATGATCATTTTTCCTAAAGCAATATTTAACTCCCATCACGTTATCTTGTCCCCTAGAAGAAAAGTAATGTCACTGAATAAAGACGAGAAGATGGATGTTTATTTTCCTTTACTTCTTAAAAACCTCGGTCAGGCTTTCTTTTACAATCTAATTTAGATTTTGACAGCAGTCTTGTCAGCAGTTATGCTTTTGCCTCTCATTGCTATGTTCTATTTGAGTACTGCAACTTGCAATAAGGGCTCCACAGATTATTTGTGGGGCCACGGTTTGTAGTTAACCACTGGTATTAAATATAGGACCTAATCTTCATGATGCCAACTACTTTAAGAAGGTGCTGTTGAGCACACTGTGGCAACAAGTATTCATTCCTAAGCCCACATTTTCTGATGAAGAAAATTTTCCTTTCCAAGCATTTCAGAACTGGAATTTTTATCACAGAGATCCAGTACAGAACTTCTCAGAAGGAAAATACAGTGCCACCTGCAAACTGAGACTACTAGAAAAGGGCATCCATTACAGGTAAGACACTGCATTTCTTATTTGCTCTTGATAAAAAGAATATACATTTCTGCAGTTAAAAATAAAAAGCAAGCAAAGTGCCAAAACTAAAAAAAAAAAACAAAACCACAAAACAGTGAGACCATGTTCAGCAGTTTAGTCATGACAATGACAATTTTTTTGTTGATGTACCCTGCTACTGTGAGGCACTGAAGTTCAGCAGCAATTCTCAGAGGGTGGCTGGTTGGAATCAAGTGTTTCAGAGCCATTTTTTCCTCATATCCTGTTTGTAGTTGTGCTGTGGCCAAGTAAACAGAACTAAAAGTACCTGTAAAGAAGGGAGAAAAACACTGTCTGCAGCATTTTTAATTAGGTCAATTTAGATTTTCACAGAAGTGATCTAACTGTTCACAGTCCTGCAGTATACTTGATACTACATCAAAAGCAGTTTCTAGAAGAGAAAAATGTAGCTCCTTTTTTCTACTACTGAATTCAGTGATCTTGTATACAAGTTTTTTATGTCAGTAAAAATGCAAATGTAACACTGTCTAAGTTGCCTGGGACACAGAGCTCTTTGAATGTAAATTTCCTGTCTTTGATTTGCTTCCTTGTTTAGGTAGCTTACTTTCATCTGACATCTAACTCTTCTCTCCCTACGATGTAAGCGAGCTATATAATGCTAATCTGGAAAGCACTGCCTTTACTATTCAAAACACTTCTGAAATTGCAACACTTTTCTTAATTCTGTTACCTTATTTATAAAGTAAGACTTCTCACATGATGTGTATCTTTCCTGTTTGTCTGCCCAGAGCATTATCCCAAAGACAAAAAGTGATAGACTCATTTAAGAAAGGAAGTACTCAGACTGCATGATAAACTTAACCACACATTTAATCTTAAGGATAGCCCAATATACCTCTTAGAGGAGGTTAATTTATCCTAATGATCTGTGATATCTGAACACATAAGTTGAAGCATTCTTCCAAATGCATAAACAGTACAAATTGCTTTTGATTACATTTGAAGTATTGTGCTCGCATCATGCTAGCTCAACAGTCTGTAAGTGATACACACATCAAAATGCCAGCAAAAAACTCTAAATACTTCTTGCAGTCATAACACCTAGAGTCCCATACAATTCAGTGGAATCAATTATAGCTACAAGGGTTACCAAGTTGACCTAAGACGTTATTTCTGGTGGTGAGAAGTACTAAAATGAAAGAGACCCCAGAGCATAATCCTAAATTGAAGATTATTTTCTCATAATGCTGCAGAACTGCAAGAGGTATTTTTAAAAGTATTGTTCACTTCCAAGAGCAAAATCAGAGTACTAGTCATAACCAGAGACTTTTGCTTAGTTATATTATCTTTTTTATGATAGGCAGAACTCCTTTTTTTTGTTGCTGTTGTTTATTTTTGAAATTTTGTATTGCTGTGGTGAATGGAGCTGGTTGGCATTTCCGGGGGGGGGGGGGGGGGGGGGGGGGGGGGGGGGGGGGGGGGGGGGGGGGGTGGGGGAAAAAAGAGCAGAAGAACATTGGACCCCCAC
>WUAM01000280.1:3442718-3467495 GCA_024336885.1 Actenoides hombroni
GAAATGTTTCCTACTATCCAGCCTAAACCTCCCCTGGTGCAGCTTGCATCCATTCCCTCTGGTCCTGTCACATGTCAGCAGGGAGAAGAGGCTGTCCCCCTCCTCGCTCCAACCTCCTTTCAGGTAGTTGTAGAGAGCGATAAGGTCTCCACTTAGCCTCCTCTTCTCCAGACTAAACAACCCCAGCTCCCTCAGTTGCTCCTCACAGGAATTGTGCTCCAGGCCCTTCACCAGCCTCATTGCCCTTTTCTGGACATGCTCCAGCACTTCTATACCCTTATAGTGAGGGGCCCAGAACTGAACGCAGTCTTCAAGGTGTGGCCTCACCAGTGCCAAATACAGGGGGACGATCACCTCCCTATTCCTGCTGGCCACAGTGTTTCGAATACAAGCCTGGATGCCCTTGGCCTTCTTGGCCACCTGCGTGCACTGCTGGCTCATATTTAGTCAACTATCGATCAATACTCCCAGGTCCTTTTCCAGCTTCCAGATTTTCAACCACACATCCCCAAGTCTGTACAACAGTCAGCCTTTTTTTTTTTTTTTTTTTTTTCTTCTATATGTGATTGTGAAATACTGACAGTCTTGGCTAAGATCATTTTCTCAAGCTCAGCTATGAACTTCGTTAAACAGCGGAGAGGTCATCAAACAACTCTCCACTTACACCAGCAATACTGGAGATCTTAACTTGACTTGCAGCTTTGTCTTATTACCCGATTAGAAAACAAAAGGGATTGTGCAAAATACAAAATGAAAAATTAAAATGCATCTTGATTCTGGTCTGCGCTTATAGCACCGATCAGCAATGAGCAGGACTAGGAAAAGAGAGTATCTATTGGAATTATCTTTTGCTGCTGCTCTAAAGTGATTGGATTTTACTGAAGCCAATACAGTTGCATGTTTATAAATAAAATCGGCACATTCTGTCTTTTATCTCTCTTGCTCATTATTTCCTTTTATTTTATGATAAAATAATGTTGCTCCTGTTAAAAACTAGCTCATCTGCATTTGATAATGTTCACTAAACTATGAATTGTATCACTCCTGTTTATTGCATACTTTATGTAGAGAGACTAACTGCACTCCTTAGTAAATAACTCCCAAGCCTGGGGTTGCCAAAGTTCCTGAGGCAACGTTGTAACTTGGCAATTACCTTACAATAAACTGTGTTTAGGTTAACAAAATCCTTAAAATCAGAAACAGGTTCAACCATTTCTGCTATGCAGTAGCTTTTGTGTTTTTCTGGGGTTGTTGTTTTGATGTGTGTGTGGTTTTTCTCCAACAGCTCTTGTAATTTGCACTTTATGTTTGGAGCTCTAATAAGCCAGTGCAGCAGTTTGAGATTTAGCTAAATTAAGTATGCTAACTCTTAATTTTAGTTAAGGGTGACAGTATTTAAAAGCAGATTATAGCAAACATGAATTAAATGAGGGTTAATAACAAAATAACGCATGCCAAATTCTGTTCTTTCTTTTAGCCATGTAATCTTACAGAAGTTAGAAGGGCAGCGTAAACATTCACAAGCTCAGGCTTGTCCTAGTGCTAATGACAGGCACCGTCATTCTAAATTAATCTCTTGGGACGGTCTTACCTGCAGTCATTTCTGAATAATGTATTGAACCGTGCATTTCTCTTTCCAATTAATACTCAAAAAATATCTGGTGATTATTTACTTGTTGCATATTTAGCTCTGCTGCCTCCTGGCCAGGTCAGGGTTTCAGCCAGTCTCCTTGGCCTCCCTGCCTTGGAGTTGTCATCATGTGGAATACTGAATCATCACCCTCTCTATACAGATCCCTGTTATTGGCATTTCTCTGTCCCTCATACCTATTCTGCCTTTCTCCCCATCACTTAAGTTCCATTCATACCCAGCAAGAAATCCATTTCATTATATGTTCTGATCTAGACCCTGCCTAGCTGTCGTTTCTTTCACTACAGCATCTCTATCTTGGTTCCAACACCTAAAAGAATTTTCATTTAGACCCAGGTCATTTATCTACCTTGATCACTTGTTCCTCTCCATTTCCTCCTTTCTCATTGATCCAAATGTGTTGTGCTTTCTTGTGCTGTCTTTCCAGTGAATGTGGTTCTCCATCATGTCAAATTTGCATTTATTTGTTCTCACAAGCATAACTGTCCTTGTAATATAATCCAATATTGTATCTTATTTTATTGTTCTACTCTTTTTGGTCTGCCAGAAATGCCAGCCTTGATACTTGCTTTCATTTTTCTCTCTAAAAAAGGTTTTTTTAACCTTCTTGCTTCTCTTCTGTTTAAGGAGGCAGTTCAGTCAAATTGGCTGACTATCATATAAATATATTCTCAAAAGTCACCTCTTCATTAATGTCTTTCTTCATGTACATCTTCACCAGAGAGTGACAGATTATGTGTACTGTTTCCACTGTATTTCTTCACTACTTGCTTAAGTATCTCTAGTTTGTTTTTTTTTTTTTCTTTATTCAACACTGAGCTTCTAGTTCTAACAATGCACCAAGGTAGGAACTTCTGAGAAGGAAAGAGAAGAAATGACACCAACTGAATATAACAAAGCAGCATGTCTAATGCTTTTCAAGCCAGACTGCTGCACTGTCCTCTCTTGCGGCTTCTCTTTAGGTTGGATCTGAAGGATGAGAAGCCAATTGACAAACCAGGCCGGTGCACAACGTTCCTGACAAGCAGTTGCCAAAGCCCACCTCTGGGGGCTTGCCAAGAAAGGATCCAAACATTGCTTTGTGATTGCATCCACTGCTGCCAGAATCTGCAGCTGAATCAAACTTTTTGTAACTGCTGACAGATCTAAAAGAATCCGTGTTGACGCTACAGTGCATCTATTAACCTCTTTCTAGGTCATTTAAACTTGTAGAAGTCTCCCCGTGTTTGCAGTGTCCTCCAGATTTGAAAAAAAAAAATGAGAAAGGTCCAGGAAGATAATTGATGAACGTGACCAGCAGACAGAGGCAGGAGATCCTTACATGCTCCTGCTGCCAAGAACACCTGCTCACAGATTAAAAATTTAGAATTAGAAACGAGAAACTACTTGGAAATGAGCAAATAAAGGTGATTACTGTCCTGGCAGTATTAAATATATATATATAGATATACATACACAAATATATACAAAATTCAGTTATAATGATAGTATAGACTGCTCAATGTATTATTCAGTCTTCATTAGCTTAAATGCCACATGCTTTCCAACTTTTAATTCCTCTTTTTGTAAGGCAATGTGCTTCTGTGGCAAAATTTTGCTCTCTTTAGCACCAGATTGAGACAAATCTCTTCATGCTTTTGTGCCCTTTAGGAATACTGTCAAATTCAATCATTCAGGGCTCGTGAGTCTTGCACTAACATGAAGAGATTGATTTGAAAACCATGAGACTGAAGTCCTTTTTTTTGTTTTTCATTTTCCATTTCCATACCTTAACCATTTTACAGGAAAGCTGAGATTGCCAGTTTTGCTCTCACATGCAAATGAGTACTTCCCAACGCTACGCAGCCCTAGAATAACGCACTCAGATGTGGCAGTGACTGCTTCTGCCAGTGTTTTCTGATCAGTTATATCTGAAAATGTCAAGAATTACTGTGGTGTCAGAAAACATACCACAATATAGCAGCCTCTACAGCCTATTTAGAGGGAGCTAAAAATATATATAAAAATGACCTCAGGCAAAGATGCAGAGGAATTCTTGACCTTTTATAAACTGGGTCTTATTCAAACAAAGTAAGTTTTAATAAAATCAACAGAAGACATATACCTAAGAATAAGGAAGGTAGGCTCTCCTACACAATGGAGAAGTTTGAAAAGGACAGATGAGTCAGCTGATGAGTTTGCTGTAGCAAAAAGGCTTTGTGCAAACCCGGACATTGATACAGAGTGCAGGTGCCAGTGCTGGCAATTTTTACCTGTATGTGCAAATTAGGGTGATTAAGGCACGGTGTGCACAGTTCAGATGCTCACATAGGAAGATAGACACCGAAAAAAATGAAATGAATATAGAGAAAAGTTACAGAATGATCCGAAGTCAGAGAAAATGCCATGTAATTGAAGAACTAAAAATCCTACCTCTCCACTGGATCAAAAAGATCGAAAGGTGAGTTGGTAACAGCATATACATATATGCACAGGGAAAAATGCTGAATATAAGGGCCACCTGAACCTACCAAAGAGTGAAATATGAAGGCATAATGCCTAGTAGCTGAAATTAAGCAAATTAAAATAGTGTAATCTTCAGTATCTAATTCAGTACCACTGACAATAAATAATCCTTGCAACAAACAGTTAAGGTCTGTGGCTCTTGATGTCTTCTGATTGAGACTCAATGCCTTCCTGGAAAACACAGGCTAAGCAAACACAGGCTATATTGTGCTTGAGTACAGCAGACTCAGTTCAGGGTTAAATACAGTTGCCTGTAATTTACAAGACTATGTACTTCCATAGTTTTTTCTAGGCTTCATAAATAAATTTCTGTAATTTATAAACTCTCCCAAACCTCTATAAATTATTATTTCCCCCCCCTACCACCCCAGGTTTAGCTTTTCTTTCCATGTATGCCTTTTGCATATTTGACTATCTTGTCCCACTTACACAGCACTGTGGCCAGAAAAATAGCAATAGGGAGATGATGGCACCCACTTCTTGTCCCAGCTGCTGAGGCTGATCTACAGCTCTCAGAGGAGCTTATGAAGTCGTGTCCCTGTCCCTTGCCTTTATTTGTCCTCTAGGAGAAGGCTCTTCATCCACCTCCATTCTCTTTATGGCCAGACAGGGTGAGATTCAGAGCCTTTTTTCAGCCTTTAAAAGAAATGAAAATAGAAAAAATCAAAGCTTGCCTCAGAAGCAACAACACATTTACACTCATTTAAATGTTCTTATATTTATTGCAACTTTTGCAGTTGCCTACAGCCTAACAGGAATATTGGGCCTGGCCAAACTGGTACCTGTGCAACTAAGGGGAAAGCTGGCATCCTATGCATATTAGCTGAGTGCATTTCCTTTCCCTGTGTTGTGTATTGTCTTTACTTGGAGCATCTGTTTGAATGTAGAGCTACAGATTTCTTTGTTGTTCTCTATATTTTACCAACATACAAGGGTTGGGGTTTTTTGTAGTTAAATAAGATACTCTGTTCTCATAATAGATATGTAGATAACACTGTGCTTTTGCTCCACTATCTGACTTAAGGCTGAATCTGGTAACCTCACTTACTGAATAATTGTGTTGTCATTGGGAATACTCACACATGTAAAATGAGCTGGATTTGGTCCTTTGGTCATATTTTTGTAATAAAAGATAAAATGAGATTATTTTTTTTTAAGGAAACTGCAACTTATGACCACAATATTTATGAGGCTGTCAGGACTGCACTGTAAAAATTCATATTATTTAATTCTTCACTCTGACACTAAAGCATCATTTCATTTATATGCAAATAAGAATACATTCTACTCCTGTTTCTTCAGTGAAGAAGCTGTTTGAATTATTCACATTTTATTAATAAAGCTTCATAAATAAGTATTTTTTTCTACTCAATTGGTAGTGGCCAGGGGAGAGAATCTATTTATCAGACTTTCTTATTATGAGCCTCATAACAAAATATGAAGATTTATGGAGTACATAATTAGATGTTATGTGATTGTAATGGAAACATTGGGTTATCCAGATGAATTACTCTTTTCTTAATGCATTTCTCCTTGGTAGAGACACTTGCTGGAAAATGGACTAAACCCATCCCCATCTCTAAGTTCCAAGAACTGCATGTGAAAGGAACAGAGCAATTTAATGTTTTTTTTTTTTTTTTTTTTTAATCATACACACTGACATAATTTTGAATCATTAAAAGATGCCTAAGGAAGACTACAAGGAATGTCAGGGAGAAGCACGCAGGGAAAATGCTGTGCCTCCTCTGGGCAGAGGTGCTGGTCTGCAGACCAAGGATTAACTGTGTCTATGACAGAACAACCCACAGCCTGAAACCGCCCGGCCTTTAAACCATTATTTAAGTGCCCAGTATTTAATGTTCCCTCCAGGTACAGCTCATCGTCAGCGCACTGCTGTGCTGAGCTCCGTCTACCGATACTGTGAAAGAGGCTGCCTATGGGGCTGAGCCCCGGCACAGACCCCCGGTTCGGGACAGCCAGGTCTGCCACCTCCTGATGGGTTTAGGCAGAGCAGGGATGCCCCGAGGCTCTGCTTTAGTCGAGGCATCAGCTTCTTCATGTGTGGCAGGGGGACTTTAGGGATCCAGGTATTTTCTTCAGAGCAAGCCATACACACTAAAGTGGCTAAAAGAAGTTTCTGTAAATTGCTTTGTCCGAGTTACGTCCGCATATTGCAGTTTAAAGAGGCACTTTTTGAAATACTGGCTTTGAATTCTCCCTGTTGAAGTATGAGACATATAGAGCAATACAGTCATGATATCCAGTGCTATTGCACAATAGCACCTGGGTGCCTATAGATAACAAAGCAATGAAAATTGAAGGGAAGAAGGCGGGATGCAAAATACTTGCTGAGCATTACAGACCAGCCCACAGGGCTTTATTACTGTACACTGTGATCCAAGCAGAGTTTTAATCTTACTCAGAGTACCTTTGAAATTTACTGCAGCAAAACTATTGTAAATCAGAAGTAGTAGCACACATCTAGGCTGCCTGGGCTCGTGCAGAGAGCTCAAGATGTTTTGTGGAAAAGGTTCCTGGCTTGTATTTTGACATTACCAATGGGTTATGGAAGGATTTTAGTGGTTTTTTGGAATCAAGACCGCGGAGCATGTCTTGTGGCAGTGTCTGAACATCTCAAAGTTATCCAGACTACGAAATCAGCCTGTAATTGTATAAATGACTGGTCTTGAACTAATTTTTTGCAAGTGAAATAAGGGTCTGTGAGCCGCTATATTGGGCTTCATCCAACTAAGCACTTAAGCGTGTACATAACTTTAAACACACGTGTAATCTCCTTGAAGGCACTGAACTAGTTTGCGTGCTGCTGTTAGCAGCACGTGCTAAATAGATAGGCACGACCGTGTTTATAAGAGCAGCAGGAAGCATTCTTCAATAAGAGCTTGAAGATACTTTGAAGGACCCTGGTTTGGTTAACAGAATAAGGGAGGCAAAGAATATTTTGAAAATTTTCAATTCTGCATAAAGTTGAACTCTGCATATGGACCTAATGTTGGTCAGAGAAACATTTAATCTTGTATGTTAATTTTGTGCCATTTTACACATGATTAATTCCTCAAACCCTCCTCCCCCCCCCCTTTATGCTACCTTGTACAATCACAATTTTATTTTAATTTATTTTTATAATATTGAGTATGTCCCAAAAGCACTACACCTAAAGTACTCATTGCAATAATTTTTGAAGAACAATCAGTATTAAAGCACTGTAACGTCCATTTCTGGAGTTTAATTTAAGAAAAAAAAATCATTACGGAAATATTTTTTTTTGTAGGCCTTTATATCTTCTGCATGTCAAATACAAGCTAAAACTTTTAGACAGCAGCAGAATGCTGTTATTCCTTTAGCACTTTCTGCCTGTTCACAATATTATACATGATTATTCACAATAAGCAGAGTCAAAAAGTAAAGTAAAACAAGTATAAATGTCTGTTTTGCTGGGATGTCTGAGACAGCATTGTAGCCAAGAATAACAAATATTTAAATCTACAGACATTTGATATACCAAAAAAATTCTCTTTGAAAATAGACTCAAATTCTAACCACTAGGACATTTCATTAAGCTTTATTTACAATAAATAAATAAAGTAGTAAAAGGAGCAGAAAAAAAGTCTTGAAGTGCATGCTAATTTTGATATGTTTGATTCCCCATGGCTGAAAATGGAAAACAATCAGCTTGTGTATCTTCTGAAAGGTAAAGTTGTAGACTATTTGCAATATTGTAATAAGGCTAGACTTAAAAGTACAGCTGAGTTCAGAGAATGTGTGTACAGTGTCCTTCAATTACATAGTTTCACCTACTGTATTCAGTAAGTACTGAATCTGGAGGCATGAACATTACACTGTTTTGTGGGTTGGAATGGAAGGGATAAGTTACTGATCCAAAATTTCATAAGCAGTTCCTTCCTCTCCACTCCTGGTAGAGGCCAGATTGTAATTTTCACTCCTGGTAGAGGCCAGATTGTAATTTTCACTCCTGAAATGAATGGGAATTTCACCTCCCAGCTCTGCCAAGGGAGGAAAATCAGGGTTATTAATATGATGATTTTTTTTAATGGAAGTGGGTATATTCTGAGGGCACTGATGGGCCTGATCATCCCCACCTGGGCCCTCTCCCCACCCTACCCAGGACCCTATTTTAGCCCAGATTGAGGCCATTAGTCTGTGCTCTGCTACTGTTGTGAGGGTGCTGGTCTTCAGCTTCTCCAGCCCTGCCTCGTCATGGGCCAACCTAATGTCCCTGGCCCTGCCTTGAGCTGTCCCCTTGCCGAGGGAGGTGGTGGATAGGTGCTGGGGAGGTGCACCTGGCTCCTCCCTGACCAGGTTCCTGGCTGGGGGTGGTGGGATGAGTCCTGGCTGGTAAGCTCCTGTGCACCCTTGCAGGGTGGGGGGAGGTCACTCCCTGCACTGAGAGCTGCTAGCTCTTGATGTGCTGTGATAGCAATATTATTATAGCTGGATTTTATTGAGGAAGAAATCCTGCACTCATCATCTTGCTTCTCCATTACTTCTCACCTCCATTACATAGAGCAGAGACTCTCCATGGAGCCTTCTAGACAGGTAGGTCTTGTCCTGTGTATTTCCAGCCTGGCAGCTCTCTTTGCACGTAACTCTATGTGCTCCTGGTTCAAAATCCTGGGTTCTTTGGTCACAGGCAGCAAATATAGAAATTTAAATCAGGAACTGTATATCCTAGTTGAGGCAACTAAGTAACCTCTTGTTTAGGCTCTCCCAGGCCAGCAGTAAATCAGAACAATTATTCAGTCTGGGTTGTGATATACTTGCTGTCATTGCCACTTCAGTTTTTCCTTGGGGCAATGATACTAAAAACCTGAGAAAAGCAATTAATTTCTTGCAGTCTGCTTGTACTGCAAGTAGTCAGACCTTTAAGTCAGCTGTCTTTAATACTACTGCAATGTCTACCAGCTACTGTAGGATAATAGTTACTGAACTTGGCTATATAACTTTTGGGGGGTTTTTGTTTGATTGGGGGTTTTTATTTTTTGGTTGTTTTTATTTTTGTGTGTTTGGCTTATTTATTTCTTTCTTTCACTATGAGAAGAGGATAATATGCCTTGGAAAGGCATTATTTAAAGTGTGTATTGGTGCACTGCAGAGCTTGTTCTGTATTAAATTCCAAAGATGAATTCTCTTGTGAGTAGTTTGCTGCAACTTGACTTATTAATTTATTTTTAAAGAAAAATTTCTGACTTTTTTTTCCTTTACTCTCATCTTTTCAGAAATGAAAGCTAGCTTAATTGTTATTATATGAAAAAACTATGATGAGCTGACTTTCTTAATTGCATGGAAAAAGTGGTAAACTCTGTGAGCTAGTAGTGGAAAATATTGACACTTATTGTGGGTTCTGTCCCTTGTGACAGATTTAGCTCTGTGTCAAGATAGAGCAGGCCCTTCTAAGGCCCTAGCACAGGGAGGACAGTGATGTGATGGTGTGGGAAGGCTGTTGTTTCTCCTCCCTGCGTGAGAGGGCACGCTGTGCTTCTAGTCTACTGTGACCTCTGGCAAGTAAGTGGGAGCCATGCTTTCCTTCTTATCAACTTACACATCTGGGTCTACGAGACAAGCCTTCTCCAGACAGATGAGGAACAGTACTGAGTAGTAGCACATCTGGAATAGGCAGGACAGTTGTTTAAAAATGAAAAATTAACTTTTTTGAGTGCTCAGATGCCATAAATCTCTCACGTTCCTCTAAGCATAGAAACTTATCTAGAAAACTTTCCTTTGTCAGGTTGTCTTGCCTTCACCTGGTTTCCTGCTTTCTGCTGTAGTATGTTTTGCAGGGTGGAGTGTAGTACCTTAGCTTTTCCAAAAGTCCTCCCACACAATGCCATTTTTGGAGTTTGTGGATTTCTTTCATATCCTTTGTGGGGAAATATTTTAGCACTTTAATTTGGTGTGGGCATGCTCCAAGTGGATGGTTTGGCTGCACATGACCTTTCCAGGGCAGAATTTTGATGACTATGCTCTGATTTTTATTTTTATTCTTCACTTTGTGGTATGCAAGCCACAGGACCATATGGCACAGCTACAGAAATGTGTGAGCTGATTATGCAACTGCTTCCCATTATAGTTACAAAATATGGAAATGATGAGTTAAATGAATCAAAAATAACATTGCTGTTCAAGAAAGCAGCAAGCTGGAAATGCTTATCTGTGAAAACATGTTGTCCAACAGATATTTCTTGGATATCTAATGATATTCATTAATTAAAATTAACTCATGAGTAACACAGGGAAGTACTCAAGTTCTTTTGCCTAACTGGAAATGGATTTGCTGCTAGCATCCCTGAAAGGGGAATGAGAGAGGCAATGGTGGCTGTTACTACTTCATCTATAGGAGTTGTTGGCTACCTAGTGGCTAGCACATGTACTCAACAAACATAAGGGGTTGAGATGTTACTAGTTTTAGTATCAATGTGGTAGTGAACTGATATTTGTGGAGGCCTGTGACACTTTTCAGATGCAGCTCACTGTCACAGTGGTCTCTTATTTTGTCTTTTGCCACTCAGTTAACTGGAATTTGTAGCAAAGTAAAAGGAGTCACTCAAACAGGTATTATCATATGAAGTTTGAAAATAAATGGGAAAGCAGTAGGGTTGGAAGGAAGGATTGAGAAAAGTGGGGTTTTTTTGGATAGCAGAAGCAGCTTGGGAGCAGTTCTCCAAACAATGCTGGTAACTGTAATGAAGGACAGGATGGAGAATAGTGCTAATCAGTGGAAAGCTCACAGGAACATTACAGCTTTAACTTGGAGTTGCTGGGTAAAGCTGGTAAGTCTTCATGGTTGTCCTAGTTACAAGGATCTTTAAGCTGTTCTGGAAGTGTACAACTTAGCATGGTGTCTCCCCTCAGATTTATCAGTAAAGAAATAAGGCAACTGTAATGTCCCCCTCCTCCACGAACATTGCCTTTCATGCCAGAAGAAAGGCTGCGAAGTTATTCCATTGTGTTCCCTGTTTTATTCAATATTCCTGTAGCCACAGGCTTTGTGTTCTAACCATTCCCTTTCCATTTCCTCTTTTTTTTATCCACAGACAGGGCTATTGTTGTAGATGGCCTGTTTATCCCAGGGCACTCTTGCATAGCACTGACCAGTAGGACCTTATTGTCTACTGACTTTACTGCATTTGTATATATACAATGCAAACAAAGCTGTGTGTAACATGGTCTTACCTGATAGTATTTGGTACCCAAACAGCTCTGGTGAAAGTTACTCCCTCAGGAGAGGTGGAATGGAAAGTCAAGCCTTTAGATGAAAAAGTAGTCTGGAGAAAATCCATGGAGGAGAACATGGAAAGACTTTTTGAACAGATCCTGAAATCAGTAAGAGCTGTTAGGGATAGCTGAAGATGAAAATGGTCATATTCTTACATTAAAATTGGCCATGTTTCTTCTGTGTGTTTATATTTTATTTTGACCTTCATGGTTCTTGAGTTTTTCAAATTGGGAAAGCAAATAGCTTCAATGATAGCTTCAAATAATCGGATTTCTGAACAGGAGATTTCAGTTAGGATGAAATTATGGTAGCAAAGTAGATGGCTAAAGCAATGAAAGCAGTCATATGCAGCCACAGGAGGTACAGGGAGAGGAAGAAAGCCAAGATCAAGGATTAAGTCAGCATCTCAGACAGCAAAGACAACCATTAGGTCAGAATGGAGCAAAACAAAATGGACTGAGCAAACCATGTATAATATATGTGATCGGCAGGGCCAGATTTTGCCCAAACTCACATCAGTACAACCTCATTGGCTGAATCCTCTTACCACAATGTCACTTTCAATTTGATCTAACAACATACAGGCAGGCTTTTATTTAAATCAATGCAGAAGGCTAAATTTTCCACTCATGCTGTTTCTAGGCAATTGTAACTTCACTGTTCCACTGTTGTTACTATTATGGTCCTTTAGACACTACTGAATTTCTTCTCCTGTATATCTTCCATAAGTAAACATTTACCCGTGTCACATCTGTGTTCACAAGGTTGAATTCTTCAAATTAAAAGATCACTTTAGGAAAGCACGATATTGTGCACCATTGCTTGGACAGTATATTATTTTATGCATGTTTAAAAACTATGAATTCTGTATCTATTCTACCAATCAGTGCATGTGTTAAAATATTTAGGTTTTTTTTTTGTGTTAGCATTCATGTTTTCTGTATTTTGGTATCAGCGGTGTAAAAAGGGGTGATGAAGAGGAGAATCAGCTCCCAAAACCAATAAGCTTTGCTTGAAACATTTTTCTTACTGCAGCTTTTATACTTTTATGTTTTTGAGAGAACAGTCATTTTAATCTAACACCTGGTTTTGCATACAAGTAAAACCATGCCCACTTACCTGCTATTATAGTTTATGCATGTGTGTGCATGCAAGGCTTTGCTACTCTAAACCCAGAAGAAATAATAGGTGTTTATGTTGTTAAACTCTAGCTCTTTTATTCTTGCTTGGCAGAAAAACCCCACAGATGATTTTACAAGCAGACAAACAAAACTAGCAAGCCTCTATGGGCCCACCCTTCCCATGATAAAGTGACTGGTGTGGTTTCAGTCTTTGCCTCCACACAAGACTCGCAGGAAACTGCCTCTAACTTCTACAGTTTAAAATAAAAAATTTTAAAAAATGCAAACCTCTAAAAGTTGCTGACTCTGTGCCCCGAAACTCCAGACTTTAGCGCCTCTTATTTATGTATATTTTACCTTAGCTTAGCATCATAGACAAGACTGATTTACTCCTTGTTTACATCAATGTAACAGCAGTAGAACTACCCCTTCGGTTCACTGACTATCAAAGAGCAGCAGTGGTACTGTCTGGTCTTTTCCATGTGCCTGCCATACTTGTGGCTCTGAAGAGCTACCAACACAAGAACAAAGGATCGCAGTTTGGAAGAAAACTGTTCCATACCCTGCTGCAGAAGAAGAAAGCAATACATACAAAGAAAACTCTGCTGTGTCCTGCATGGTGGCATCCCTTGCAGACGTGTGCCAGGGTCTCAGGAGGCTGAGGAAAGCGTTTCGGAACCCCCAGCAGACAGCAGCCCTGGGGCTCCCAGACCAAAGCAGTCTGTCAAAGAAAGAAATTTGATACTGAAAGGAAAATAATACATATATCACTTAAGGCATCTGGCTTAAAATATTAAAAAGGAGGACAGAACTATGGAAAGGGGGAGTTCTTTCAGAAAAATGCCTGTGGACTGTATTTTCATGTTCTGAAGCTGTTCCCTCGAGCTATTTTACACAATACTCAGGTTTCTCAGGTTTCAGAAATAGTAATGATTCAATGGATGCAGAATCACAGAAAGCTCCTGAACTCATCTTATGCTCCCCTCCACTCCCTTGAAGTCCTATTTCCAGCTAGTGTTTCAGAACTATAGAGCGTTGCAAAGGGGCAGAAATCCCTCTGCAGTGTTAACTGTTACCATCTTTGAGAGGAATTAATTTTAAAGCAGAGAAACTGGATGTACATGATTGAAATATTTTGTCTCTTTCCCAAGAACTGGTAGAGTATTAACCTAGAAGCCTGGTTTAACATAACAATTATAGTAATGAAATGCAGCATAGTTTTTTGTGTGTAGTATCAGGTTTTTCCCCTCTCTTTCAATATTTTTGTAGATACGTGTTTTGATGTTTAAAATATCCATGACATTTCAAGTAACTGCTATCAAATAGAATCTGGTAAGTAGTGAGTCCCTCTCCCCAATTTAACATGAGAATAGTGCTTTCTTTTTTATCCTTTCCAACCAATTGATCAACAATTCTCCATAAAATGTCAAAATTTAACAAAAATACCATTTAATGCAAATGTCAACTATATATGACTTCAGATACATACTGTATACTGTCTAACTATATAAATTATCATGGTAAAGATGGCTTGTTTTTATGACAGCAGCAAATAATGTTGCCAAGATTTACACTATTAAAACAATCCCAAGAAAAATGTCAGTAATGCACAAATATAAATGAAATTTAAGAAAAAGAAATTTTGCACTTGCAAAGTCTCACTTTAATGCCTCTTTCTACAAGACTGTTCAGAATTAATTAGAAATTACTGAAAGATTGTTGAAGCAAAGCCATGTTCTGCTGAAATTTCACCATAATCAGACTATTTCACTTGGAGATACTGCCTTTGCCTAAGGTTTTGATGGAAAGTCTCAAAACAATTGGATATTTTGAAAAGGAAGCAGTCTGAGGTATTAAAATCTTACCAGGATGAAAACTATTTTTCAACCAGCTCTAGGTGAAAATGTATTTCTTATTCCTTCAGTGAAGTGATCATGGTATTTCACCAGCTTTTACTTGCCTGTCTTCAGTCAGCAATGACAGCCGTCCTCTTGGTCTGGAGAACAGACCTGATTCTGTCCTACTCCTCCATTTAATCTGAAATGGTCTTCAAGGGAAAGGTGGCAATTTTAATAAAGCACAATGTTATTAAGGTAAATTTCTCAAGCATCACCTTGAATCTGTACCAAATTATCCAGTGTAAAGACAAAACCAACCGAACTGCCTAGCACTAGTATCAGATATGTCTTAATCTTACCCTTATTCTACTGTGATGATAATTAATGCTTGTGGGCTTCCCAGAAAACAACAAAGGAATCATAACAGTTAAAAAGAAAGCTATGTTTTGCTACCAGAGAAGTGAGGTGGCAGTTACTAGGAAATTAGTCCTTGAAATTCCTTGTGTTTCAGCACTGTATGGTACAGCTGTTTTATTGGCAGGAAAGGAAAAATGGTTAGAACTCTTATTCTGGGCTGGACGTGTAGCAGTGGTGGTCACAAAGGGGGAGTTCTGCTGCTCTCTTGTCCCCTAAGATAATTGCTATAGATTAGTTTTTTGCTCTAAGTGCTATACATCCTAGTACCTGTGTGTACTTATATTTCTAGGTTTCCAATGTATGTTGGTCTGTATTTAGTGCTGGAGGCATGTTTCATTCTCCATCAGATAGGAAGGATGGGGTGACACTCAAGCTGTATTTTCAACCCCTGAAATCCACACAACGCACACCCTGTGAGCTAATGACAAAGCAGGAAATCTCTGTGAAAGACCACTGTGAATTCCCTTTATTCTTTGTGAAATAGATGACAGAAAGCAGTAGTAGTGACCCTGCCTTAAAAGTTTGGAATGCATTTGGGAGAAACAAGAGTTTACTTTTGAAACATTAAATACAGTGAGTTGGACCACATCTTTCTGTGGGAACAGACCAAAGCAGGTGCTGTCAGAGTTGGGAAGTCAGCATCCCTTCCAGGAGTCTCAGCCACTCTGAGCCCTCCCTATGCTTCTTCCTTGGTTTATTTTCCCTTTCTTTTGCTGAGTACACCTCCTCCATCGAGGTGGTGTCTGTTGTTTTGCTGCATAGTTGTTACTGTAATGACAGATCTCAGTTCCATCAAGGTTACTGCCTTCTGTCTCTTTACTCTCCTTTGGCACCTGGAAAGCAGTGGTTAGACCTATGCAGTAGAGCTGCCAGTTGTCACGTGCTGACAGGCAGCGTGATAAATGTGCTCCATAATTGCATGAGAACTGGGCTTATATCCTAACACTTTGGTGCATTTCTCTTGGTCACACTCCATTTTTACTTTTTTTAAAGTAACTATTATTTCTAATGAATACTGCTAGTTTATCTAAGGTAATTCTAAAGTTCTGTAGATCTATATTCTGTACATCGTGTGCTGGTGATCAAGATTCTCCCCCATATTTATGTAGTAGCTGGGAGAAATAGCTTGGCACTGATTTTATTTATTTATATATGTAGAAGAGATTTATCCTAACACTTTTTTCTCTGGTGCTTCTGCTGTTGCTACTTCTATTACCTAAGGAAATGCTTCTGCCTCAAAACCCTCTGCTTACAAAGTCTATGCACAGATAGTGAATAGAGGCTAAAGGTCACACTTTCTCTCCACCTTTTTTGTTTTCTCCAAAAGGCAAAGTTACAGGTCTCAAAAAGGGAATGATGATGAAATTTAATGGCTTTTTAAGTGCAGGAGCTCATGTTGGAGATTTTTGTGGGCTTCCTGGTCTTACAGTTGTGGCTCTGTAGAAGTTAAGGCGAAGATAAAGAAGAGCTAAAACAAGGTGACAGGAGACTACATTCTCCTGATATTCAAGTAGTATTTTAATTAGCTAAAAATACATGCAAAAAGAAATCTATCAGTGACTTCTCAAGAAACAAAACACTTCCTTGTCAGAAGGAAATGACTTTTTCACACTGGGTATTTTGTAGTCAGCTTTTGAAGACCAAATGTTCAAGTACTTTGCCTAGATGTTGCAATTCTAGCTTGTTACCCTTGAAAATAAGGTGCTTAAATGACTATGAAGAAGTAATGAATGCTAATAAACACTTGAAATCCATACTTCCTAATGTTTATTGATACTGCAGCAACAGTTTAGGTTAAGCTGATCTTACTAATTTTTTGCAAGTTAGCATGATTTGCAAAAGTATTCTGTAAGGCATAAGTTTTTAATCTTCAGTTTCTTTCATGCTAAAACAGTTTTACATAAAATCCACTCTTGCAATTCAGTGTTATTAGAATATTAACAAATTACATTTCCCACTTTTAAATATTGATTTGACCTTTTGGCTCTCCTTGCAAATGTCATCCAAACATCACTGAGCTCACAAGAAATACTTTGCTTGCTTATAGTAGGTATTTGTTTGGGTTCCTTTACATGAATGAAATATTCGGACAAGAGTGCACATGACTGTATCCTCTTGTAGCCTAGGGCAATGCAGTGATTTGGTCAGGAGGGGTCTCCCAAGTCTCAAGTGATTTTTCCTGAGCCATACTGTTGCGTTGGCACATATGCACTCTTTCTATGTAAGGTTTAATTATTCCATGGCATTTCAAATGGTTTTACCATGAAAGAGCTGAGACAGGCCTGGCCCACAAACCCCAGTAATTGAGTAATTGAAATTTTCACTCAGAAGGTAGGACATGTGAATTGAAATCACTTGATAAAAAGGGAAGGGATCTTGAATGCTTAACTATAATGTTTTTTGGAAAAATGAAAAGGGAGAACCCTACCATACTTTATAGTGACTTGCTAGATTCTTTATCTTCCCAAGTCTTCTCCAGAATTGCATAGGAACCTGAGGCTTTCAATTTTCCATGGGACATTCCAGTAGAAAACACATACGCCACACTACAGAAGATACATAAAACTGTCAGAGCATTATGGCATCCCAAGTTCTTCTGCAGCTACAGCCTCAGTTCACTGACCATTGCATCTTTTACGTATTTAAATATATATGTCCCGAGTATCTTAAAAAGATTAGCCAGTAAGGCTGTATGGTCTGAATTAATACCCAAAAGGGCTGTTTAGTGACTAGCCGGACTAAATATGCAAATTACAAAGTTTTCTTCATGTCTTTATATGAGAAGGTGTTTTTAAAACTTTATCAATGTCAATGTGTCAGCCTGCATTTCTCTGTGAAATCTTGAAACTGCTCTTTCATCTATGTTGTAAACACATCAACAAGTATGTAGAATGTCTTGACTTTGAAATGCTGTCACCTACTTTCTGTATCGTTGTCAGTCGTCAGCTTGTTATAAAAGTGTTTCATATCTAACTCCATTTCTTTTGGTAGTATGTCAACACACTGCATTTTTCAACTGTGTTCCTTGCTGCCTCTTCCATTTTTATCAAAAATTCTGCGTGACAGAAGTTTTCCTCGTTCTTTGCAATGTGCTGATATCTCAGGTTCTCCACTGTCACCAAAGCAATTGTGCTACTTTGAGGATAAGTTGAGTCTGTGTAAACCATCTTCAGCGTTTTGTGCCAAAGTGCAGTGGGATTTTGATCTCAGATGTTTTTGTGATAGTGAGAAGTCCCCAAGCTTCAGCCATTGCCTTTACTTCTTAGTTTGGAAGTTTCCCAGAACATGTTCAGTCTAATTCAATGTCTATTGCTGATGTGCTCTGCAATGTGGAGTCTACAGTTTGCTTGGAACAAACCCATCTAGTGATTGACAATTTCTTAAATGTGAGTGTACTCAGGCTTTCTATTCTGCTGCTTTTCATGTAATTTTCAGGTTTGTTTTCAGAAGACAACACATCAGGAGCTGGTAGAATTGCCTCAAGTGCCCCAGCTGAAAGCTGAACATCTGTACAAGTTGCTGCTTTTCAGAATGTAAGACACTTGCTATTTTCAAGTTTTGAGTAATACTTCTTTCACAAGGATTTTCAGCCCGAAAATACAACACTGCTGAAGTTTAGAGGTACAACTTTGGTTAAATTGAAAGCAATATTCTGTTCAAATACTTTCAAGGCTTTTGCAATAGAATTGCATAGATCTGTACACAAAAGTCAGTGAAATCAAGAATTGTGGTGAACTCCTTAACATAAATAATTTAATATTGGATACTTTTATCATTCTCATGTGTGCTATAATGTCAACATCTTGTTGTCTAAAACAGAACAGTTTCCTCTCACCTTTCAAAGGCCCATATTATGCTAAGGCCTTAAATCAATACAGTCCAAGTTCTGTAAACCACACTTTCTTTGTATCTGATATGGAGTCAGGAGGCTTAGCTTATATCCCTTCCCATCATCTGCAAGAATATGTGTTACTTCTGCACTTGTACTTTTTATTGCTTATTATTTGTACTGCAGAAATATCCTAAAGCTCTACACAGGACTAGATTACACTCTTTTAGCTGTGTACCAGAGCCACAGTTTTGCACTTTACTGATTGCAGTATAAAAAAGTTAATACCGCTATATTTTCAAGTATCAAATCGTTAAACTTAAAATCATAAGGCTCCAGGCAATGCTCTCTATGATCATAAAAGTTAAAGTAGATAAGTATGGGAGAAAATACAAACTTGGAGGAATGTATGCTTTCTACTTTAATGCAAGGAGAATAAACTTCATTTCTGAAGAAAGATCACTGCATGAACTCTTTTCCCCTCTATCAATAGAGATCACATTCATGATACCTAACATATAAAGAAATATCTTCTAGTTACTTTATGTTTCAAAACCAGGTTGACATGAAACAGAGATCAAACAAAATCTGTATACATGGACCAACTTTGAAAAAGCTAAGGATCTGTAGGGTGTTCAGATCATATAGTCTGCAGAAATATAATTGGCATATTGTTGCTGTTTAACTTAAAATGCACAGCATAGCTCCTGTACAGAAGATTACTAGTAAGCAGGCTGTCATCCTAGGAAAGGCAGTTTAAAACTACCAGAATTATCTCTGGAATACATATGCATTTTAGCCCTGACTACATCGAGCCATTAGTCATATCAGCTGGACCCCATTCACCTCGCCTCTGGGTCACACTGCTGCCTCCTTTAACACGGCTTATGTGGCCAAGCTGCTTTATTCCACTGTAACCTAAGCTTAGTAATTAGGATGGGATCAAGGAAAAGAGTAAGATAAGCTTTTCTAGAAATCTTTGGATGAGCATTTCAAAGAGAACAGAAGCTAAAATATTTGGCTTGTTTGGTTGGTTTGTTGGTTGTTTTTTTTTTAAAGATAATGGAGTGGACACAAAACCACAAACGTAACATCTATGTCTGATTCTTCCCCAAGGCAATTTAAGTGGCCATAGTGTCACAGAACCAAGGTCTCCTTACCTCTTGTCTGGTCCTTAAACCAATAAAAAACATTGCAACAGACACTCTCTTAGTGAATAAAAATGCTATGTGGAAAACAATATATTCTAAAAATTCACCTTCTCTGACACATTTTTTGCAACTCACAAATATTCTTCTGTCCCTTGAATATGGACAAATATGAGTCATATTAAGATTTCTGTAGAAGCAGCTTTTCTAATATGAGAAACATCCCTTTTCTTGTGAAGTACATTTCCTGACTTATTCTATGCACCTTTTCTTTCCATAAAGTGTATTCTTGCCAGTTTAATAAGCAGCAGGAAGTTAGCAGGCTTGCACTTACAATCCTAACTGAAAGTCAACTCCTCTGCAACTATTACTGATGAACATTTGTAGCACTGAAGATTTGGAAGATGAACATTTTGGACAAATATTTATTCAGTGTTTCAGAGTGATACACAAAGACTACTATGTGTAAATTTCAAAAAATTGCCAAAACTAAATAAAATGAAATTTGTAAGCAGTGCATATTACTTCAAAACATGGGCAGAAAAAGGCTTTATTTTCTCCAGGGAACTAGTTTGATAAAATGATAAATAGACTCTCGGTGCCAGAAGAAAGCATTAAGTTCCATATTCCTGCACAAAGCTCCCAGCAGAACTGGGACTATTCATAACATTAATTTTTATTAGAACTTGCACTATTCATAGCATTCTTTTTTTTATTAGAACTATTTATATTTTTTATAAATGAGAAAATTATTCTAGGAGAAAATCCTTTGGTTTTTTATACTATGCTTATCTAATAAAAGAAGAAATCTCCAAACTTACTCTTTTTCAGGGGTTTTTGAATCATTTTTCTCGATTATTAGAATTATATTTTCCAATCTAAAGCAAGAAATTATGCAGACATGAAATCTTGCTAAAATGAATGAGCTATCGGAGGATCTGGAATCAAGGTATTAGCCATTGTATAGTAGTTAATATAATTGATTCACAGCAATTTAGAGTAAAAAACTAATCAGGTAAAGGCATTTTTCTTGTACCTTATACTTCTGTTGAGATAGGACTTCAACAAAATAGTTCTAGCTTAAAAGACATCCATTCCCCTCCTCCCTTTAAAAAAGTACACTGTTGGAATTGACAAGATGAAAACGGCCAAGTCAATTATTTTCCAAAGCAGTAGTTGCAGATATAACTTTCAGGTTTATTTGTCTTTTATTCAAAAGCAGACTCCATGGACACCACATCAAGGGGACAATCTTTATGTTTTAAGGGAAGCAGCCTCCTAGGAGGTATACTCTAAAGGAGCACCTATCACCATGGCCCTATTCTCATTTTCTTTCCTTCTGCACAGGTCTCATTTTATCAACTAAGCTTATGATTTAAATATGCAGGAATTAAAAAGTACCAGCTATGTGCACTGTAAAATATATACTCAATAATATTGTATTTGTCTATGTGAAAAATTGCTGATGTCTGTAAACAGTTTGTGACATAACATAATGTGTTTGTACATGGCAAGATTTGTTCATGGTGGAGTTGTGACTGTGAAATGTCCTTGTTTTGTTAATTTGAAGTAAGATGCTAGTACTGTACATAAGGAAAAACGGCTCTTGGTGGTTAGTCTATGATTGAGGTGGGAGGAGTTCATCTCTTAAAAAGAAAAAATGTAGGGGTAAGAAGCTGAAAAAGGAAACAAAAGTAAAAAAAAAAAAAGTATAGAAAAGAACACTTTCCCCACCTCACCATGAAAAAAAAAAAAAAAAAGCGTTAAATATATTTTACTTTAGCCACATAGAAACTAAAGTTCCAGAGCTAAACTTCCTGGGGCAGCATCTGTTAGGGGCACGGCAAGAGCAGGCTGCTTGCTGCAGCCCTGGAGAGCAGTGCCTTGTATCGGGTCTGGGAGATGCCCTCTGGCAGACATGCAGAGCAGTATTGCCAGGTCCCGCTGGGAGCTGCGTTTAGCTCTCTTAAGACCCAATCTTGCAAACGCTTATGCACATGAGTAATTTCAGCTGCCACGAATCAAGTTATTCACCTGTTTTAAGCTTTTGCAAGGGTGGTGCAACATCAGGTCCGCATTTGTAAATCCATTTATCCAACAGGGTAAAATGGGAGAAACTCCCCTTTTCTTATCCTCATTTAAGCAACTTAGGTTCTGCTGTATTTGTATTTCCCAGTTTTGACTGGAAAAGGTTACAGCTGCAAATGTTTAAGTATTTTTATTTTTACTGCTTTTTAATTCTTGAATCTTACAATTTCTTTAGTAAGTTAAGCACTGCAACTATCTCAAGCATATGGTAAAAATCATGCTGTTCAGTGCTCGCCTGTGATTTTAAGACCTAATACTTCATAGCTATTTCTGTTACAAGGTAGTGCACTTTTTAGAGACCAGTGGTTTTGTCACATCTCTGAAATTGTGTGTAAAGCCAAACAAAGGAAACTGGATGATTGTCAACCCATTTATGTCTTGATATTTTTATGCATTTGTTTGCAGCTGATTTGTTCAATCTATAAATTCTGGAGAAAACTGAACCTTCTAACAGCTTTGTATTTACTAAGTGTGAGTATTACTCTGTTATCATATGGATCACTGACCAATGTCTGGTGTTTGTGATTTTCTAGTTGTGTTGCTCCAGAACATGCAGGTTTATGACTTAGTATGTGATCTCCATGAGCTGGAAAGACTCAAAACATATGGCAGATCAGATGTTAGGCTTGGGGAAAATCAAAAATTAAACTGTCTTAGAGCAGTTGAGAGAGCGCTTTGCTATATATTTTATGTGATTTGTGTGTGTGCTGAGGGAGATGTCACCTAGGGAAGGGAATTGAAGGAAAAATAGCTTTAAAAAATGAACTGTTTGTATTATGGCTTTAAACTTTAAAGCCTGGTCAGCTAAAAGCAGATGTTGTGAACTAAGATGGAAACTTGCCCAAGGCCAGAATCAAAGAAGGCATTCTCTAATAGTATGAAGTAAAAATGCTTTCTGGTTTCAGAATTTATTATGAGCACAAAATGAATGCTTATTATATGCTTATAAGCACAAATATTTTCCCATTTTTATACAAATTACTGAATGATATTGGTGGCTTCAGAATTTAATTTCAGACAATGGGTTCATTAGCAATCCTGATTATATTCCAAGCTCTTTATCATAAAATCTTTTGTTATTCTGTGCTGGCCAAGATCCTGTCACATTGGAAGTAGGTATGAAGTGCTGTTTACCCCTGGCTGTCTGCCCAGTAATTAGATGGGGTGGTGGATTAAAACCTCTGAACACGTGGTGTAAATTTTGGAAGATTGTAATATGTCACAGTTCTGATGCAAGTCAGTTTAAGAATGTAAATGATAAGAGTGTAAGAATGATAAAGGAAAGACCTCACACACAGAATGGTAAAAATTAGTATAACCTTCACTGCATGCTTTTAATTGACCCAGTCTGAGAGAACACACAATGCCTAAGGAAAGTTAAAAATTAATCAATATTTTCAAGAAAGATGAAAAAGTTGATTAAATGAAAATTATTTATGTTAAAATCAATCAGTATTTGAGAAAATCTTCTGTCTTCTTTTCATCTATTTATGTATGAGGAAATACATATTTACAGTAGCTGCCTCTATAGTATTTGTTGAATGGCATGAAGCTTTGAACCATCTTAAAATTTAGTCTTTCTGAGACAGTTCTGCAATTTATTTTAAATTTACTAGTTCAAAAGCTATGGTCTAACGGCAGTCCAGAGTTTTAGGTTGCAGTATTTCTGTGGGAAAGAAAAAAAATATAGGCAACCTACTTCTTCATTTCACAAATACTTTATATAGATGTTGTTTCAATTCATGTAAATTGAGACACCTTTTTTTCTCTAGTTCAGCAGAAAGGAAAAAAAAAGATTTTCAGAGAACAGAAAATATTTTAAGGATCGGTATTTTCAGCGGATTTCTTTACTTCTGTAGGAATCCTTTTGATAAGCAAGTCATATGGTGCAGGAATCAGACGCCTTTTCTAATTTCAGAAGGGTAAAAGTGAGTAAGGACTTCTCCACAGAGAGAGTAATTTCCCATAAACCCATGTTTGGACAAGCTCTCCATCTGGCACCAGTGCAGTCCCTCCACGTTCCTTTTGTTAAGGAGAATTTTGTCCCCTTGGTTTAAGGGCTTGTGAGCAGAAGTGCCCGCCCAGGTGCTACGGAGGGGCCGCTCCTCGCCTCGGGGCCAAGGCAGCGCTGGCGGAGCCGACCCGGCGTCCTCCATTTCGTGCCAGTGGGAACCCACAGACCCTGCTCTGGGGAAGGAAAGCCGCGGCCGCCCGGTCCTTTCCTACGAACTCTGGAGGGCGGCCCTTCCCCGGGAAGCTGCTAGGAAAGGTCCGGGGGAGGGCCGTCGCCGCTTCTCGCTCGGCCGGCTCGGTTGAGGGGCACCGTCTTGGCCCCGCGGTTGCCGCCATTTTGCGGGGTGGTGGCGGGACGTTCCGCTGGCGAGCCCTCTCCGCCGGGGTCTCCTTCCTCAGTCCAGGCAGGAGGGCGGGAGAGTGAGTCAGCCGCTGAGGGAGGGCCTAGGGACTCGCAGGAACAGGAAGGCAGCGCTGTGAGGTGGGCCCGCCTCCTGGTCCTGCGGGGCACTTGGGCCGCAGCTGGCAGCTGGCAGGTGCAGTTAGGTTGGGTTGCAAGCCTGATGGTTGTGACCTTCACTTTGGGCCCCCTGGAGTGAGCACTAAGGTGAAATAAAGGTTTGAGGAAAGTATTTAGTTTTAGGAGGGAAAGAAAAGGGGCTTTAAAACTGAGCAAACCCCCTTGTGGACCACTGTGGTTGTAGTAAGTCTAGTAAGATGTTTCTTAAAGATACACAAGAGGTCTTTGCTTACTAGAGTTGTCAAACATCTCTTCTTAAGTGTGATTCAATGGTCTGTGCTGCTTGTGGAAACACCTGCTCCCTCATTCTGCCATATGCATTTTCAACATCATTGAGAGTACAGAAAAGACCCTTGATTCCTGTCTGTAGGGGAGATGTGTTTTTCAGTTGGGTT
>WUAM01000280.1:3467517-3489293 GCA_024336885.1 Actenoides hombroni
AAAATAACAAAACGTTGGAGTACAAACAGGAGTCTTGAGGGAGATGTCACAGCTGACAGCCAGCAAGCAGGTAGATGAATGCACAACTGTGTTGTGCCAGAGGTTTCCAGTCTCTTAGAATGACCACGATATTTCCTATAATTTTTGTTTACATTATCAAGCAATTGGAATTAATGGAGCCAGTCAAAGAATATACGACTTCTAGAGAGTGGGGCGTGAAGGGCCTGGGAGATTAAATGTTGTGTGTATCAAAGGCTGCTTAGGGGTAGGAATAATAAATCCATGTTATTTAAATGGAAGTTGCATAATCACAGATTGATGATTCCCCACCTGAGATATGAGCATCATTTCATACTGGCACGCAGTGTTCGCAGCTCCTTGGAGCTGATGGAGTGGTGGTTATTCAGTTGGATAAGCACTTAATGAGATAATTACTACTTGAATAGCAACGACTTGATAGTGCTCCTGACAAATGCTTTCTGCTGCCGCTACTGACATCCAAGCCTGAAAACTCCTGCTTTAGATTTCTGACATTAAAAGCATGTGAAAGCATGGTGGCAAAATTAAGCAGCTTTGTTAGAGTTATTAGTGTAATTTCTAAACTCTGCATTTATTAGTGTGAAGGAAAAAGTGGCAAAACCTGGAAGTGGGAGAGTGGCAGAAAGTGGTGTTGCAGACTGGCTTACTCTGAAAAGGAGTGTAAAAGGGGCATTGACAGATTTCTTGTTTGAAGTTCTAAAACCTATCTTCTTCACAGTGTTCACAGACAGTTTTGATTACATGCTCTATATTCTGCCGGTATTGTGAAATGTCTTCTGTTTTAAATCTGAAACACTCCTCTGGAATATTTGAAGTTTTACGGCTTCTGTGGAAGAAAAATATTTTTACAATTTTTGATTCACAGCTGACAGTATACAGTAATTAAGTAAACCTGAATTCTAGTTGCAAAGCACTCTAAGAGAATTTTTTCATATGTTACTAATGAGATACTGGAATACAAAAGAAGCGTTGCCTTTGGTTTATCTCTGTAGGTAAAGAAGATAGCTTTGCTTTGTTATTTTATCACCAGATTTGGCCTTTATTGAGTTTTATAAACTGTTGCAGTTGATTTGGTATTTTGCCGTTTCAGTGAATCTAAGATTTTTGACTCAAAAATCCTTTCTGTAGTATTTTTTTTAGTGGGATCTATGCTTTTTAATGTAGGCCTTAAGCAAAATTAAGAGCTGTGAAATCTCTCAACACAAAACACGTAAAGAAAACATGTCTAATGCCTGGAGTTGGTGCTAAATGAAAAACAGTTAAATTAACTGGAGTATTTTTAAAACTGGTGTATACAATAAATAATTTAATCTTTGGTCTTGATGTTTCAGAACAAACCTGTTAACAACATTAAGGAGTTGGACCCATACTCTAGTATTCCAAGTAAGCAATTTGCATGAAGGTTGAAAAAAACAACTGTAATTAGCTTGTAAATTAAAATGATTGTTGGGATTTATTATTTTTTTTAGATAATAAAATCATTTTATTTTGTAGAAATTGACAGAATCTGATCATAAACCATCATATGTTTCCATCAGAGCAGCAACAATCTGAGAGAAAAAATAAATGGTCTGCAGCTGTATAAAAGAATCATAGCATTATTCTCAGAAATTAAACAATTTAACACAAACTTTAACTGGTTCTTCACTCTAACCCACTTCTTCCCTCCTGACATGTCCTGGTAATGTAAAGGTTGTTTCATGTGCTATCCTACAGGATTTTTTGGTCATAAGTAATAGGAACCATGTTTTATCAGGAGAGATTCTCTTTGGAAGAATTAAGAATGCAGGCGAGAGCTCTAAAAGAGAGAAAAAAGAAAATCAGTATTGGCACTTATGACCAGTAAGATTTCTATTGCTTATACAGGTTCAATTCTAGTAATTTTGGTTTCATGGTTCCTTGTACTGCCTTTTGCAGATTAAGAGACTTCATATTCAATCTAAAAATGTTTAACTCTGCAGACATGGTCTTTTCATTGGATAATTTGTTCTATGAAAAACCAGATACAGGACAAAGGTAAATCTTTCTTGTTACACATATATAATTGTTTTCCAAGTTTTTCCACACTCTGAATCATTTTACAGCAGAATTTTATGTTTGTAGCTCCTTTTTCTTCCTACCAATAGAAATGTGGGGCTAGACATTTCCAGGTTCATAACCCATACTTTCCAAGCACACTGAAGTTTGAGTGATGCAGGTGTAACTTAGGACTATAAGAAATAGGAATTAGCAGAAGTCTTTCCTCTTAAATTTTCTGTGATCAAAAACCACATGAAATACGGAATTGAGAATATTTTTTTAGCAGGAGAAACAGTAGGTTTTTTGTAATTAGTGGTTTTGAGCTAGATGTTGTGGAGGATGCTTAAGGAATGCTTTTACCTTACATTTGTCTGTTAAAAATAGGTATCTAGAAAATGAAAAGCCTAAGATTTGGTGTATTGCACCTCCTCCAGCTATTGCTGAAATTCCAGCTGCAGAGGAGTTACAGAAGGAACTGGAAGAAAACACAGCCAGCATTCATATGGGTAAAATATCATAGAATAGAATCATGGAGTCATTTAGACTGGAAAAGACCTTTATGATCATGGAGTCCAACAATAAACCTAACACTGCCAAGTCCTGCTAAACCATAATATTTCACATTTATTTTGAATGGCTTAACAAATAATTAGCTTGACAGATAATTCCTCCTCTCTCTTTTAATGCTGTGAAATACTAAATATGAAAATGTAGACAGAATGTAACTTAGTTGAGGGTGATGGTCTTACTTATGTTTGGAGTATTAGCTGTCCTCTTTGGAGGACTACAGACTGCATGTTTACTGTGCCAAAGTGGGCAAGATCAGAAGCATGATCAAAATTTCAGCTGCTCCACACTGTTCCATGAAGCATCATAACACAGTGGAAAGCAGCTGTAAGAGCATAATGCAACACATGGATCTGAATAGCTATCTGCCACCCAAAGAACAGGGTGTTTATATGAACCTAACTTTATTCTTTCCTTTTGAAGCTTTTTTCAAATTGCTGTTCAGGAGGCCAAATTTGAATCTTGCCATTGATTGCTGCTAAATAGAATATTCCTTCCATCTAGGCATTCAGGATCACCTTAAGGAAATTTATTTTGAAGAACTTGTTTGCTTTATCTCTGTCAGCTGATTTACAATATTTTCTATTTAGGAATTATATTGTTAAGACAGAAGGGTTTATTTTCTGCCTTATGCAAGAGTAATTCCATTAAGAACTACTCATTCAAATAAGCTTTCTGGTGTTTGTAGAATTAGAACTTGTTTGGGCTATGTCACAAACAGGACATAGTAATTTTAAGTTTCTAGGTGGGTAGCACTGAAATTACCAGGCTGCAGAATAGAGCTGTTCTGTAATCTTGTTGCATTCAGTTGCTTATTTCTGCTCTTGCCTTCCTTTTGCTGACACCAGTGCTTGTCTGGTCAGTCAGATCAGGACACCGATCCTACTGAGAACTAACCCTGCAAAATGTGATAAATTAATTAAGATAACTGTGGAACCAGTCTGTCACTGACATGATTACAGATGCCTGTTGAGATTGCAGGGTTTATCTCAGAGCTGTTTGTAGTAGGAACTTCAAGTGTGGTCATTGTGTCATTTTGTTAAAAAGACTGTCTTTGTTCTGGGGCAGGGTGAAGAGTTTCTATCTTACAAACTACTTTGTCGTTCTGAGGAATAATTTTGCTCCATTACTTTGTATAGGAAGCATAGAAAGTGACCTTATTTTTAATTGACTTTTTAATTGACAACAGATGCATTGCATTCATCAGCATGAGCCACAAAATATACACTGAAGTACTTGCAATGAGATAGAAATATAATTTCATATAAGTGAATATAATATAATCATATAATCATATAAGTGAATTTGGCTCATTCCGTGTGGATGATATTTAATAAAATTATTATGAATTTAATATTAATAGAAATAATAATGTCTTGGTTTTGTAGGAGGGAGAAAGCACCAGAAGTTTATACAACAATGTAAGAGTAACACTGAAGAAGTAAATGATAAATCAGCAGCCCCTCTTCATTTTGGCATAGCCTCTAAAAAGGAAGTGCTCCGATTAAATGTAGGAGAAAGAGAGAAGATTAGTTTTCAGCATGAAAGTCTGAAGATGTTTTCATTGTTTCTCTCTCCTGACGAAGATAAATCTAAAACAGGAGCAGGGGTTTCTCAGCAACCTCGTGCAAGTTTTTCACAAAATAAAATATTAAGTAATTTCCCAGAAAACAGGGATGATGAGAGTGTCCATTCCACATTAAGGAAAAGGTACGTCTAGTCAATTCAGATAATTTATCAACTGTCAGAATTGTTATCATTTTAGATACATTTATTAGATGCAGTTTTGGATCCTTCAATTGAAGGTACTTTAACAGGGCTCCAGGCACTAATCCTTTCCATCGTAATCCATAAGGAATGTTTCCTTTTGGCAGTATTTTAGTGCTGTGATTAAACATGTCCTGATCTCAGCCTCTTTTATGAGAAAAGTAAGGGTGTGGTTTCTTTACTGTTAAATATTTTTCAAAATACTATTTTGAGTTCTTTATCCACATGGTAATGAACAAGAAGATGATGATCTGTTGATTTTCAGAGCAGAGGTCAGCCAGACAGGAATATCTTGAACAGCTGTCAAGATAATTTCAGTGCTACCTGGGAGGAGAGATTATACAGATAAACTCCTCCTCCATGTCCAGCTCTTTTCATTCCTCAGAACCTGTATGTCCCTATTGATTTTTATTATGCAGACATTGATAGTTAGTCTGCTATTGGGATTCAGAGCCCATCTGGGGCAGGCAGTTTTTTCTTTCAGGTTCTTACAGGAATGAACATTATGAACAAATGTATCTCAAAAGAGGTCTTCCTCAAGTAGAAGAGTGTCAGATTAAATAAAGTTAGATACAAATTTTTCTTATTATTGTATCTTGATAGTTCTTCTGATGCAAACATACATAATTTTCAAATATTGGAGAAACTGTGTAATGTTACAACAAACTAATGAAAATCTTGGATCTTTTGCAGCTTATTTAAAATGTCTGGTTACACGTACAAAAATACAGAATGTGAAGATAGCTCTGTGGATATGAAAGAATTTGATACTTACCCAAATGCAAGTGAAAACATGAAAGAAATGAGAAAAGAAGGTTTCTGGAGGAATAGTCATCACACTTCAATAACTAAAGACTCAGATTTTACTCTGCATGAAGCAAATGATGAGGACGTTGCATCTGAAAATGGACTTAAAATGAAATTGTTTTCTAATGCTTCAGAGATTCTGGATGTGACAGGTAATTATTATTACTCTGTTTCAAGAAAAATAGTCCACTGTCTGTCTTTGGTGTATATTAATAACAGATATCCATGATCTGAGGTAGAGTAACATTGTCCTGACAGCTCAAGGTAAGATAATTGTCTAAACTTGATAGGTGATATTACAATTCTATGGAACTTAATTGCATTGTTGTTTAATATGAGCTGGATAAACAATTTAGGAAGAAGTCACATTTTCAAAAGTGCCAAATCATGTAAACCTTTTTGAAAACATCACTTCAAATCAGTCCCCTAAACAATTTGAAAAAGAGTGGCTTCATCCCTTCACATAGTAGTCTCATCTTAATTTGAAACCAGAAATTGAAAATGGAATATGTATTTGTGATGTGGCTCATATTTGTATCTTTTTATAAATAGATTTTAAATAGGAAAATTCTGGAAAATGGATGAAAGTGGTGAGAATTTTGATGAAATGATAAAATACTTGGTTTAGAAATTTTTATTTTTAATAATGTTTAAATACATGTGGTTTGTTTCTCGATTTTCAGCTTTTTGGGAAAGGGACTCTGCATCTATGGAGTGTAACTTGTGTACCTGGCTAACTGCTACAGGTACAGAACAGAAAAGTAGTTCTGGCAGAAAATTGTAGGGCAGAGCTGTGGCTTAAGATGGAATTTGGGGGTTGGCTAGGAATGGAATTCTGATTGCCTTCTGAGCAATGGTGACTAGATTTGTGGATGGGGGGAGAGTGGTGGATGTCATTTACTTTGACTTCAGCAAGGCTTACTATAGAATGGTTGAGAAACGGTGTCTTCCACAACATTATTGTATCCAAGTTAGGACATAAGGAATGGATGGACAATTGCATGGGTAAAAAAAATGGTTGGGTGGTCAGGCTCACAGGGTGGTGGGCAATGGGTCACACTCTGCCCACATGCCTGACAGAAGTGGAGTACTGCAGGAGTCTGCTAGGGATCTCATTAAATTCATTAGGAACGAATGCAAAGTCCTACCTCAGGGAAGAAGGCCCCCTGGGGTTCTCCTGGGGTGGAGTGGTTTTGGGCTGCTCTGCGGAAAAGTGCCTGGGGTCTGGCGAACAGCTCGACAAACATGAGCGAGCGCTGTGCCCCAGCAGTAACGAAGGCTGACAGCATCCTGGGCTGTATTAACAGGAACAAAGCCAGGAAGCTGAGGAAAGTGATTATCTCCTCCATTTTGGCACTTTTGAGACCACATCTAATAGTGCATGAAGTTTTGAGCCTCTGATACAGGCTAGACATCCTTAAACTGGCGTGAGTTCAGCAAAGCGCCACCAAGATGGTCCTTTCAAATGATGAGCTTGTGACCTCCCTGTCCTATCCTGTCAGCTCCTTCTGTATCACCTGGACTTTGTTATAGCCATGTAGCTCCTCACAGAACATGTAGTTTGGGGTCAGGAAGATATTTTTCATGGTTATTGGTTGAAAACAAATCTAGTTTTATAAATTTACTACTTTTATCTCTTTAGGAAACACAGGAAGAAAATTGGAAAGTTTGAGGGCTGTTACAGAAATACGTATCCTTGTATTTGCTGTATCTGATTAACTAATTTTATCACTATGCTTTTACATTTACAAAATTACAGTGTTCAATTTGTAGCCGTAGGAATATTACACAGTACATACTTTTAATTTGAAATGTAATGATGGGAATAAATGTTAAATAGGTGTTTAGCCTTTGGACTTCAAAAGCTAGAATGAAAATAGAACAACTTACAGATCATTCATTGCTAAGCAAATTTATTCTTATTCAGATTTTATCTTCAAAACTGTTTATATTCAAAATATAAAATTTTATTTTGCATAATATATATTTCAGGGCAGATTTTGTATTCAGAGACACATATACACATATATCCCCATATGCTTTAAATAAAGGAAAAGTGAATTATTACATAAGCATTTCAGGAAAACTGAATCTTACTTTTTGTCCCATTTTATCAGGTTAAAATAAATTTCTCATATTCCATATGTATCTGTATTTATGTTGCAGTATGCATGTAGTATGTTTCCATTATTTAAGCAGATTTTACAATAATTTTCTTTCTTCTTGCTCCTGTCTTGAACCCATAATATAAGTAACCATCCATCTATAGCTGCAAACTTTTTTTTTTTAAACTTTGTAGAAGAAAATTTTTTTTCCTAGTTACCTGTCAAATGACAGGTTAAATATCATGAAGAGAAAGTGTCTAAATTTAGGCAGCTTGAATTCATGTAAATAGCTTTAAGAAGTGTCATAATTTCCACAGTGAGTAAGGATGCAGTTGTTCTGATATTGCCAATTACAGATAGTCAGCGTTCCACATTTTGAAAATATATCACTTCTTTGGAGAGGTAGAGAAGTCTTTTTTAAAAAAAATCCATATTTTCTTTAGTCTAATGTTACTTGCTTATCTCTACCAAATTTTTAGTGTTTATATTTAACTACTTTTATATCTTGTTTTGCTCCTTTTTCTTTTCCTCTTTATTTATTCTTTTAATGTCACATCTCTCTGAGGCCTCAGCAGTTCGTTGTTCTTGTTACTGTCGGTGTTACATCTGACTGTGTGTGCATCCTCAGCTTGATCAGATGGTTACAGTTAGACTGCTTGAGTGGCTTCAGTGCAAGTCCAGACAAGGATCGACTCATTCATTTGGATTTGTAATGTAACAATACACTCTTTCTTCTTACTCAATTTTTAGACAGGAATGTTGTTGTCTGAAGAATACACAATATTAGCAATTGAAAATACCTGTCAGCATGTTTTAAATTTGCATTTAAAGAGGTGCATTTGCAGTTCTGAAATAAATTTTATAATTTTCACTCAATTGTTTTCAATTCCTTAATACTGTCAAGCGACCCAATTTAGAAGTATTTTTAAGGAATTTCCATATTTTAACTATGCACAGTCTAAAGCTTTCGATGATGTAAGTATGAAACATTAGCTGCAGCAGGTAGTACTTTGTATATAAATGATACTTTGATATTCAGAACTTAAAAGGGGTTAGAAAACTGTAATATATCTAGAATCTGTTCCTGGAATAGTTGAGCAGGGTTGTGATTAACTGAGAGAAGAGACCAGAAGAAGTTATAAAAATATTTTTCTTATTTTTAAATACATTTGTGTGAAGATGTGAATTATATGTGTATTTATGCATACAGATGAGTAATATTTTTCTAATGATTTTCACAGGAAGATTAAAAAAAGCAGAACTTTAAAGGAGAGTTGTCCTTTTGGAGAAGTGGTGTTTGTCCACATCCTTTCTGTCAGCTATGCTCTTTCTTTAAAACCTGAAACTTACTTTGAAAGCAACCAGTTTGAGAATGATTGTATCATAGATATCGCAGAGGAGATACAGGTTCCATCAGAGTCTTCAAGAGAGCATTCAAAATTTTTATTCAGCTCTCGGGGAAATCCCAGTGTCGTTCACAAATATTTCTAAGCATGTTTTTAAAGCTACTTTTGATGTTGCAAATGTTTTTGGTTCTATTTCTTATCCATTAAGATTTTAAGAATGGTGCTTATAAGAGCAGAATAATCTTGTATTTAAATTGGGGCAGTGGGGACTCTATTTTTTTTTTTTCCCCTCGTATTTTTAGTTTTATGCGTAGATTTGGGGTACTTTTCCTTACATAGATGTTTGTGTTTATTTTCTGATGAGAGTTATACATCATATTGGCCTGTGATATAATCTTGTGTGACTCATTGTTCCTAGAATAATAGACAACTGCAGCAGTAAGCAAGAGTTACTTTCATGAAACTTGAAAAAACAGAGTTCTCAGGGCAATAGTTAATTTATTTTTTTTTATTATTTTTTTTAATGGCTCATGTGTTGGTACTCCTAAATATCGTCTTGTTTACATGTGAAGTACCAGGAAGGACAAAGTTTGCTTATCACTCATCTATAAGACATGGCATGTTAAAAAAATAAGATAAATTTGCATATTAAAAAGACAATGGTCTTGTTTGAGTTTTTTTATTGGTTAATCTTGCAAAGTTTAACTTGTTAGCAATTGTTTGGTTCCAAGAAATGAATTGTAAATATTCAGCTTGGTAGAATTTCTTTGGTTGATTCACAGTGAAAGTTACAAAGGTTTATTTAACAAAAATCAGGGACAACTTTGTATTCATACAGCATTCATACTTCATTTTTTGTGATCATTGGAAAACTGGGAATGGTAGATGGATAACACAGGTAATTCCTGCAACAGTTCAGCAGTGCAGTCAGTGTCACTTATTGCTACAGTTGCTTATAAATCAAGTACTTGGTGATTCCTGTTTATCCTTGTGAGCTCCCAACAGTTACAGAATAGTTTTAAAACATTAACAGCTGGAAGGAAGGGAAAAGGAATGAGAATGGCAGAAATTGTAAGGAGTTGAGAGGGAAGGAAGGAAACAAAGCTGCACAGAGCATGTTGCATGGAGGGAAGGGAGGATGGGTGAGTGGCACTGCAGAGGAGGGTAGAGTCAACTTGATCAGAGGAAAATGAGGGAACCTGACATGGACATACCTGACTTGTAACATGGTGGAGGATAAAATGTGGGGGAAGGAAGGGAGCATAGTCATATAAAACCTACTTCTGTCATTATTGAAAACTTACTCTATTGAAATGATATATATTCAACATGTTGGAATTTTGAACATAGATTGAATTATAGAAGGAAAACAGACTGCACTCTGAGCACAAAGTACCTCTTTCTGATGAGCCTATATTTGGTTGTAGTTGGACATTGGCAATGATTCTGCATTAATGTCATCTAAGGCCAGATGCTGGGGTTTTTGTTTCTTGCAGAATGGTAGCCTTCATTACATAATAACCTTAGATGAACGGTATCTCATCCACATTTCTGTGGCAGATGGGTAGCACATGTTCTTTCTTTTGCTGCAACTTAAAGTTCATATTTAATACAAAATTTTTTAGAAGACTACGTATACCAATGCAATAATAATTTTCTTGTGTCATTTTCCCCTCTGTAGACAATGCATTTGGAAAATATGAATAGGTACAGTGGATAGCCGTGTTATATTCACTGCTTTGCAATTCTTTCCTAGGTTATTTATACAGACAGGAATTTTGTGATTTCTGCTCCAACTGGCTCTGGAAAAACTGTGATGTTCGAGCTAGCTATTACCAGATTACTCATGAAAGCCCCACTGCCTTGGTTAAATATTAAAGTTGTTTACAGTAAGTATTATGCAGCTTTAAACATTTTGGTGACAGCAGTAGAAAATGTCATTCTCTAAATGCAGAGACCTGGAGTGAGTGCTTTAATAGTATTAAAACTAAATACGCTAAGAAATTGTGACCTACCTCAGTTTTTAAAAAGCAGTTTAAAAAGTCTTGTAAAGAATTTGTCCTTTAAGAAGGCAAGATGTACATGAAAAGGGAAGAAGGAAGCAAAGGAAACTAAACCATATCCTTAGTAGCAGAGCCACAATCATGTGGTAATTTGCAGTATCTGTCTGTCTGTGGCTCTGAGATAAGGATGGTGTGTTCTATTATCCATTTACCTGCCAAGGTTTCATGGTAACTGTTGCTTTCTCTCTACTAGTTCAGAGGCAACAGTGGTGTGATCTTCATGAGTTTAGTTGATCTGTGTAGGAACTAGTGAAAACACTTGAAGATAATCACAATTATACTTTTTTTTTTTTTTTTTCTTCCTGGAGAATTGAGTTCATACCATGTAAATCTGACAAAAATGGTGGGTTTGTCCCAGTTTGAATTAATTCATACAATGATATATTTGTCAGTCTTGACATTAATGGTTACTCTTTACATTTTAAAAAGTTTCAGCCTAGTTATTTTTGTTAAATCCAGTGTGTTCAAATTCTTACAATAAACCTAGTGTTGATTTAGAGATACTATTTACTGTAAACAGAAGTTTTATAAACAGGCATGTATTATAGTTTCTCTGTCAGTGAATCAAGGTGTTGCATTTCAGTGTACTTCAATGTTTTTGATCGCCTTGGTAGAATTGATACAACTTGGCTGGTTGGAACTTTCAGTAAGGAAGCAGTTACCAGCTGCTGGAATTAGATCTGGTGACCTTTCCAGGCTTGACAATGATGGAGAAGGAGATATGTCAGTTTTCCAAATGTTGGAACAGAGGTCTTAATCAGATTATGTACTGCTGGAGTGTGCTCAGGTACCTGATTCGTCAGTGGTCCAGTGTATGGGAATTATCTTGCAGTAGTTGTATAAGAGTTGTTTCCCAGTAACACTAATACGTGCTAAGAATTGGTGACTGAAGTTCTGGAGGCAATGACTAGCTTCTTGCAGAGCAAAAGATTATTACTTCTGCAATTTTGTGAGTTACTTGCTGGTAGCTTAATCAGTTTTCTGGAGCTGGTGATCTCCCCTGCTTTATAGGCCACTGATATGCTTACGAGGCTTTGCACCTCTTTCTTGAAGCAGAAACTGTTTCTTTAAATCTCTTCATTTTAGAGATCATTTGTCAGCTGATACACAGGAATGGTTCGTATTTCAGTGACTCGTAACTAGCCTAGAATGTAATCACTGCAAGATTTATTTTGTTACTGCTGTTTTCAGATCATGTGTAGATCACTACTCTCACTTAAGTCACTGCATTTCCTTATAGATTACCCATCCAATATAGACTTACATGTGTTGCTAGTCTCAGTTCTTGTAGAGAATGACTTCTGATTTATGGAAACCAGCCACCATCTGCAAAAGTATAGTATGTATCTTCAGGAAAAAGAAATAAATGAAGAAATAGATGTTTTAGGAGTCTGTTCATGAGGACCAGCATCACAACTGCTCCCTGCCATGTTAGGTGCTACCTGTCATATTAGCTGCTCAGTATGACCCTGACTACACTTAATTCTACATTTTGTTTAGATAGATTTTGATTTCTTCTGGTATTCTGTCCTTTGCTTATGGATGGTTTGTAATTTATAAGCCGTTTTCTCTCTGAGTACAGAGTGCTCAAATAATTCTGAACTGGAGAAAAAGTTGGTATATGTATGATCTTCCATTAGAAAAATATGTATTTCCTGGGGTTTATTCTGTGAGAAAACCTTTGATAGCTGAATGATTGTTTCCCTATAGGACTGAGGAAAAATGTCAGGATTGAGAGAGGGCATAAATAACCTTAATTAAAGGGTTCTGTTTCTGATTGCTGATGGGGAAGAACTGGGACCCAAAGCTCAACATTGCTTTGTGCACATGGAATAGGATAATAATGCTAGTTACAAATTTTATGGTTCTGGGAGCAAAGCTGAGATTTAGAGAAATTAAATTCAAGAAGACCTCTTAAAAATGTATGCATTTATCATCTTCAGCAATACAGTTGAAGATTTGGTTTTCCTGATAGAACTCATTATTTTGTGTTATTTTTAGTGGCTCCAATAAAAGCTCTATGCAGTCAGCGTTTTGATGATTGGAAGGAAAAATTTGGACCTATAGGACTCAGCTGCAAGGAACTGACAGGAGATACAGTGATGGATGATTTATTTGAGATACATCACGCTCACATCATTATCACTACACCTGTAGGTTTCAATCCCAATTCTTACAAAAAAACCTTGGATAAGACAACATTACTAGTTTACTAATGGTGTGCTACTTACACTGCTCCTTTTTTTTGGTAATAAGTAGTAATTTGATCTTTATGCTTGCCTGCACACTGCTGTGCATTCTGCTAGTTCATATAAACAACAGTTAGTAATATAGTAATGTGCCAGATGAAACATACATGGTATTAGCTTCAATTCATTTCAACCATTTTATTTAAAGATTGATTAAAGTTTAGGCACTTCTGTCTGTATTGTACTTCTGGTGTATGTTGGCTTTTAAAACATCTTTCACCTTCTGTTGTTTTTCTCCCCTAGGAAAAATGGGATAGCATGACTAGAAGGTGGAGTGTCAACTCTATAGTCCAGCTTGTACGACTCTTTCTCATTGATGAGGTAAGAAAATTAATGTTTTATAGGCACTGGTTTTGTTCTTGAAGATAAAAAGAAACTTAGAAAATATAATATTTATTTAACACATGTATAGATTGTAACTGGAGAAATATTTAGCATATCTTTTAAAATTCCTAATAGGTGCATATTATAAAGGATGAAAGTCGTGGCGCAACATTAGAAGTTGTAGTCAGCCGGATGAAGACTGTGCAGTCTTCTTTTTCGCGCCTTTCAGAGACTCATGACAGTGTTCCTCCCTTAAGATTTGTAGCTGTTTCTGCAACAATCCCGAATGCTGAAGATGTAAGAGTTACATTTTAACTGTATTTTAATTAATGTAATTGTATTTTATAAAATTTACCTGGAGTTACAAATTCAGATTGATAACAAAGTTGTTATTTTGAAGCTGTCAGCTGAAAACAGCTGTGATGTTAATGTTAGTATAACAAGTGACCTACAACCGTATGGAACTATCAACCAAGTATGGACATGCTTCAGGTTTAGATTTCTGCTCATGATTTTTTGTCTCAAATCACAACAGACTTGAGCTTTCAGTCTGAATTATATTGGTGATGTAGAAAGCAGAACTTCACCTGTCATTTTAATAATAAAAACAACGTCAAATGTGTTAATAATTTACATGTGGCAAAATCTAAGTTAATTATTGTGTGATGCAGTTAGAGCAGAGCATGATTAAAAGCAGAAAATTGTAATTTCTATTTTATTTCTTCTTTTTTAAAGATTGCAGAATGGCTTTCAGATAGTGAGATGCCTGCTGTATGTCTGAAAATAGATGAGGATCAACGACCAGTGAAGCTACGCAAAATTGTTCTTGGTTTTCCTTGCAGTGACAGCCAGACAGAATTCAGATTCGACTTAACTCTTAACTACAAGATAGCTAGTATTATACAAGCATACTCAGAAAAAAAACCAGCACTTGTGGTACAACAGCTTTTTTTTTTTTTTTCATCACATTTGAAATTGTTTATTTCTTAAAAGTGTTGGTTCAAAAAAATATTTTCTTATTTATAGTTTTGTGCCACAAGGAAAGGAGTACAGCAGGCCGCTTCTGTTCTTGCAAAAGATGCTAAATTTGTCCTGAGTATCGAACAGAAACAAAGGTATTTTTATATTTGAGTTGTTAATAAGTGTTTGTGTGTTTTAGTAAACCTGCGACATCTGTGAAGAAAGCCGTTGAGCTAATACAATTTCTAGCATAGGAGTGTTTGCAACTAAAGCATCATCACAGTTGACATTCTTTTTGGTAAATTGGCACTCTCCTTGGGAAGTTCTATTTGCTTCTCAGATGTTTAGGGTATTTTCACAACCATTAAGTTGTTTCTAAAAGCTGCTTCCTAAACATACACATGTTGATTCCTATGGACCTATAAGGCCTTGTAGTGCAAAGGTTAAGCATATGAATGGTTGAATTGAATGTGGTTTTACTAGTGTTTTAAGCTAAGCCCTAAAAAGTCTTTACTTTATCAGATACCTTTAATAAACACAGTCCTGACTCATATTAATTATTTACTTCAGGGTTGCCTAGTAATGGCAGCTTCTGATTTTGGACCTCAGATATGGTCTTGTTTGCCTTACATGAGCAGCGCATCTAGGTCATGACTTGAAAAGATGACTGGGCTGGAAGGGCTGCAACAGCTGCCCCAGAAAGTCGGTTTGTTCCCTTTGCAAAGATGGGAAAGGTAGTGGTTGAAAATACGCAAAGAATGTGTATTTTAAAAGGTTTTTTTAAGACCATGTCCTTTTGATAGTCTAACATGTAGTTGAAAACTACTTTAGAAGAGCCTTAAAAAGCACAAACGCAGTAGAACCATGAGAAAGTATGTAAGAAATGTACATGTCAAGGAATACATCTTACAATCTTTATTTGAGTTAATTGCATATCTAGTTTCATGTGAAGCTTTACTTTTGCAATTTAAAAGCATACTTGCGTCTTTGTATATTCCGCATACAGTAGTGAATCTGAATTTTTATTTGTGTTGCATAGATTACAGAGGTTTGCAAATTCCTTGAAAGATTCCAGATTGAGAGGTAAATATAAACTCCTACTGCTCTGCTTTGTGAATGAATACTTGCTTGCGTAAACTTAGTCAAGTGACGAATATAACTATTTCATTGTCAGATCTTTTAATGTTCGGTGTGGCTTATCATCATGCGGGTATGGAGATATCTGACAGAAAAATAATTGAAGGAGCTTTTACTGTAGGAGACTTACCAGTACTTTGTAAGTAAATTTAACTTTGAAAGTCAAAATGTTGTTAATGTACGCTGAGCAGATTGCCATTTGGAAGTGGTAGTATTTTATGATTCTATAGTTTAACCTTTGGAATTACACTGTGAAATCCAGATGAAAATACATTTGTGTTTCACAAGCACGTTTATCCTGTAAGTATATATATATATATGCACTGTTACTAGATCCTGAGTATTTCAGAATCATCTGAGATACTAGAATTTCATTTCTACAAGTGAGGGCAAACTCAGAGAGTATGGGGCATATTCCATTTTATGTCTGTGAGCTTAGGCAGGAGGGGAGTTTTGGGGGGTGTGTGTGTAGGGTTTTAACACACCTTTCACAGATATTGCAAAGGGGAAAAATTCTTTGGTCTTGAAATAGAGCATATGTGTCCTCACAGTGTGTGTCTATTTGTGTCTGCGTGTGTATATATATACATACACAGATACATGGACTGAAGCTGTGATTGCACTGCTTAGTAACCTTGATTTTGCAACTTTTTTATGGTTAGGTCATTTTGCTCTGACAAATTTCCCATTTTACGTACCATCACAATATGAAAAACATTAATAGTCTCACGAGATGGTGTGGTTATGCCTTCAGATTGGATTCTTCTTTCCTGATGCACCTATAGTTACTAATTTTAGCTCTCCTTTTGTTTCAAAAAAGAATTGGAAAATTCATTAAAATACCTTTTTTTCCTATTGGAGTATTATGTCAGTTGGCCTGCGTAGCTGGCTTTCTATGTTCAATTCCTGCCACCCCACATATTCATTAGAGAAAGTGAATTACAAAACATGAGTGTGAGATAATTTGCCACAAACTTGACTGGTGTTTTCCATATGAGAGTGTGTATTGCTGCAGTGTTATGATAGCATTGGTGATGATTCTGGTGTGGTACCATGGATATAAACAGTGCTGATGACTTAAAAAATACATCTTTAAGATATGGATTGCTACAAAGCAATATGAAGTCATGGCTGTATTCAAATACCTATCCATGAAGAAATATGAATAATGTTCCTTCAGAGTGTGTGAGTCATATTGGATATTGATTGGGTTCTGGATTATTCCCAAATGTTAAAGAATATTTTAAAAAATTACCTGGAATGTAATTTGTTAAAGAATACTTGATAATAAATGAATGGTGACGATCAGATACAAAGAAGCTTGCGCAAACACATGCCTGTAATCTACATCTAATTCTTTGTGACGCAGAACTCCCACTGACTTTGCTAGGAAATAAGAGTTCTTAGAATCAAGAGATAGTCACTTATTTGCTACTTGTTTAATGTCTGCCAGACATTTCAATCATATTTATCTTGCAATCAATATACATTAATCTGATGTAGTTACTACTAGCACTTTAGCTATGGGAGTCAATCTACCTGCACATCTGGTGGTGATAAAATCCACAATGCACTATGTTGGAGGAGTGTTCCAGGAGTACAGTGAAACTGATATTCTGCAAATGATTGGGAGAGCAGGAAGGCCTCAAGTAAGTTAATGTTATATTGATGCTATCTCTGGGCAGATCAGTAGAAACTATTCTTGTCAGAGAAACTACAATGCCAACAATTTTACTGCAGCATTTAGAATGTAAAAGGTTGTTATTAATAGTAAAATTACTACTGGATAACTTCCTAATTGAGAAACAAAAGCAGTTTTCTATTGTCCACTAAATATACTGCTTCACCTTGTTGTGGAAAAAAATCTGAAGGTTATATTTGGGTTATATAATGAATAGGAATTAGAGAAAAAGTGGGAAGATGGCACACAGCTTATAAATTGCATTATAAAAATTCTGGAATATTGAATAGTACAGAGAGCAATGTGCTTTTGTTCTCCTAACAGCAGAACAAGAAAACATGTTATTAAGGTAGAAGTGGAGAAGAGAGGGAGGGTCAGAAACATTGCCTTCAAAAAGCTATAATTCATTTTGTTTCCACAAGAGGTAGCTGATGCCAAGAATGCTATGTTTTAGAAATGGTTTAGACATTGCTTTGATTGTAAAAACTAAGGGGAGATTAAAAATGGTTATTTTAATTGTACCTCTTTAAAATCTACAAGTCATTTATGTTAAATCGCACACTTTGAAGTCTTTTTAAGTTTTAGAAATGCTTATAAAGCCTAATGTGGGAGATGGCTTACCACACATCTGTCTCCAGGGGCTGCTTGTATTGGCCACTGTGATATGTTGTGTACATGACAGTATTTTAGCTGGACCTAAGACCTAAACTAGTATAGAAATTCCAGTATCCCTAACTTTCTTAACTGATTGGGGTTTTTTTTGCTAAAGATTGTAATTCAGTAAGATTTTTAAAGTTGTGACACAGAATCCGAAGCCACTTTAACTTACTGAACCAAGACCTGAAATATGTACCAAGATCTGCCTTTCAGTATTACATGCACTGATCTGGTCTAAAAAATGAAAGTCAGGAAACTTCTTGTATAAAACCCGGTAAATCAGTCTAACAGTATTTTCTCTATTACAAAACAAAATAATCTCAGTGAGGTGGCTTGAGAGCAGATGATGACAGTTATAAAAAAATACTATAAAAAGTTTGACTCTTCATTCAAGATGTTGAATGTTTCTAATATTTCAAGGTTACTAATGAGAATTCGCATCAGTAAATTACTTTCTGCGGCTGTGGTTAGGAATTTTTTTTCTTAGCTGTGGACCTCTAAGGAGGTCAATAACAGTTCACATTTCTGTTGTTTCTCGACATGTCTCTGTTATATGTACATTAGCACATATAGGCTGGCGTGTTGACCTGCCTGCCAGCAATAGCTGGAATTCCAAGTCCTGCTTGCTATCCAAATGAGTTAGTACTTGCCTTTCAGTTAGAGAGGCCTTGGTATTCAACAAGAATTTCAACAAGGATTTTAAGAAAACCGTTTTAATGTTTTCAACAGATACGTGATGCATATTCAACTGGAGTTTGTTGGGGCTTTTTTGGCTGAGAGCTAGAGAGCAGGTTTTGTTTGTGGTTTTATTTTTCAGTTTGACACCACAGCCACAGCAGTTATTATGACTCGTTGGAGTACAAGGGAGAGGTATATACAGATGTTAAATGGTGCTGATATAATAGAGAGCAGGTAACTAAGTATTTTTTATAAGACCATACAGATGGTAGCAATATTTCATAGTTTCTACATAATGTTTTTTGAGGTGGGTTTTGAGGTGATTTTTTTGTCTATTTAGGAGAAATTTAAGAAAAAATAAAGGAAAATCAAACAAGTTACTCAGAAGTTAACAACCTCTGTTTTATCAGCTAAAAACGTCTTTAGAATATCTTAAACTTAACAAAAACCATAATAGTTGTAGATTCCTGATGGAAAACCGAAGAAACTGAAGTGGTACGTGTTGCAAAGACAAAAAGGAAGAAGAATTGAAGCCAGATCATGTCTCTGAATTTTTAGATATAGAAAATACCAAACTACAGAGTTCACTAGATGTGAACAGAGTATCAATATGTAGGCTAGTTAGGACATTAAAGGGTAAACCAGAAAATTTTGCTCATGTAATTTTGTTGAAGTTTAAATTTTTTTCAAATATATTCAAAATGTCAAGACTGTGCTGTAACTTTGATGTATGTAAATTTTTTTTCTCTAAACAATTGTTAAAATTCGCAGTAGACAGAGGGTGGTTTGGTTTTTTTTGCTTGCTGGACACTAAGCCATAATAAATAAATAACATCATTGGTTAGTTATGTATTCTTTACTGTTTTCAACTGACTTCACTGATTAAAGTGAACAGGAAAAAAAAACCCAACCAAACAAACAGAAAATTAGTGTAGCTTTTGGAAGAGGTTTGTTTTGCTGCTTTCCCAAAAAAATAGTTTTAGCATTTTTTGTATTATTAACTGGTAAATATGCTTACCTTTTGTATTGTTTTGTTTGCTAGCTTGCACAGGCATCTTGTCGAGCACTTAAATGCAGAAATAGTACTACATACTCTCACAGATGTCACTGTAGCTTTGGAATGGATAAGATCGACATTCTTGTACATTAGAGCCTTAAAAAATCCAACTCATTATGGTTTGTTGTTTTGATTTTTTTTTCACTTGATCTAATTATGACACTAAGATGTTAGATCCATACTATTTCTTTCTTTCATTTTCTCATGTACTATTATTTCACAAAGGGTTGAAAACAAGATGTGTAATATGGCCTGTAACATTTTTAGGAATAACAGTTTCAGTTGCTTTAATGTAAGTAATAGGAGTTCTAAGACTATGAAGAAGCCATTTACAGCTTCATAATGACCTGTTTCTTTTGATTTTAAAACACTGGACCATGTATTAATGCAATATCAAACCATAATGTACTTTTCAGCACTATGCAATCTGCTGCTAAGAAAAAAAATATTCTAATATTGTACAGTTTTTCTAAAACAATATTTCAATGATCTTAATGCTGCTGTCTTTAATTTGTCTTGTCTGGAACAGCCTCAGTCCCCAGTCCTGACCATGTCTTTGATCCTGGACACTTGCTCTACACCTGATTATGAAATCATTGGGCACTTGGTGGAGACAAGGGTTTTATAAGGATTTATAGATGGGACTGAAACGTAGCACATCTAGTACTTAAATGGATGCTACAGTTTAGGTGGCTTCTTGTATCCTAAAGTAGGAAAACTCTACATGTAAAGTTGCTCACTGACATTTCTGCAACTTGTAGGACTCTGGTAGTTTACATAGGGGGATATCTGGAGCTTTTACCTTCTGTTCTAACAGCCACTTATTGTTACTTACACTGTGTAAAGTTTTTGACTTGTTCCTACTATAATAAATATTTACAACATTTTCACTTTGGGGTATGTGCCTGGCTCCCAAAAATCAGCAAATCAGTTTTGATGGGTAATGACATTGAGGAGGAAGTATATCATTGTATTAGGTTAAAAAGCCTTTTGTCTTTTCATGAAGGTTTTTCATCTGGATTGGATAAAATTGGAATTGAAGAAAAATTGCAAGGTAAATAGCTTTTAAACATTTTCCAGTAAAATTTTACATTTTAGGGCAGGCTTATCTGTGTTTATCATATATCTCTATTAATTTCAGTAGATCCATTCACAGAACAAATGTAATGTACTGTGTTGTGCTACTGATTTTATTTGATTATTAATTCTTTTGAAACACTATCAATTTTTGATTGTGGAAAAAATTTTCTTGTTTAGAGGAAAAACATGCCTTCACCTCATCTCCATATACATACTTAGAAATATGGAACAGAGCAGTTTAATTCTGATTATTCGTCATTCTTCCTGATTTTCCTTCGATTGATCTCATTTGTTTTCATTAGTTTCTGTTACTATACTTTAAAAACGCTCCTTTCAGAAATTGGCATCTTCCCTTCATCATAAATTTAACCTTGAAAACAAAGCATCTAAATTGTAAATATCTTCGCCTTGTTCAGCATCAATTTTAAATTAGATTATTACAGCATGTTAGGCAGCAATAATAAAGAGCAGGTGGTGAGAGAACACACAATGTTTTTTATGATGGATATTTTTGCATTGGTCATTCAAACATGCATATATAACATGAAAAAGGATTTTTAGAGAACTCCAGCTTGGCAGATAATGTCCAGTGAGGGACTCACTGAATTGGAGGATAGGTGCAAAGTTCTGCATTTTTCTACAAGTACGTTAGAATATTGACATTGTATAGGTTTGCTTTTCTGACATCTGGACTGGTATGATTTGAGAATTCCACTCTGACCATGACATTTTGCATGGGAGGTGTACATTCAGGTGTATTCTTTCTTTGGTACCTGAAATATGGCCCTTATAGATCAAACTTTTCATTTTGCTTAGGGGCATCAAGGGAGGACTTGCAGTCTTTTGAAGATTTCTATGCATTAAGCGTTCCATACAATACACGTCCTATTTCAGATGTACGGATTTGGTAGACCCTCATAAGAATTATTTTGCTATTTTAATTCCAAATTTAGCTTTTAAATTTACATATGAATAGCAAATGCATAATACAATAGCCAAGAACTAAGAGAATGCAAATACATAATTAAGAAATTGCACTTGGTTTTCAAGTGAGCAGTAATGTGAGAATGAGACATCCAAATTAACATATTCAATTAAAAAAAAAAGAGCAGCACCATGTTTTTCTGTAATACTATAAAAATACTGTAAACATTTCTGGAAGACTACTTTTAAGAGGCTTTTTTATTTTGCTAAGACTTGAATAAAATCCAGTTATTGATTTTATTTATTTATTTATTTA